>JAODAL010014212.1:0-88275 GCA_025379985.1 Phyllomedusa bahiana
CCTAATACATAGCAGGGGGGCATCCTAATGCATACGGGGGGCACCTAATAGCATACAGGGAGGCCCTAATAGCATAGCGGGGGGCAGCCTAATAGATAGTAGGGGCAGCCTAATATAGAGGTAAGCCTAATAGCATAGCAAGGGGGCAGTCTAATAGTATAGCAGGAGGGCAGCCTAATAGCATACATGCCAACTCTCCCGCTTTTGGCGGTGGGGTCCCGCTAATGGGCGTCCCCCCCCCCCGCCCTCCCGGCAAGTTGGAAATTCCTCCCCCCTTTTAAATACCGGGGGGAAAGAGTACGCTGGGGGCCTAATTTGCGCCGCCGGCCGTCCACAGGCGGTAAAGCGGCCCAGCCCCTTCACCCCCCCCGGGAGTCCCGCTGGGCAGGAGGAGGCAGGGGGATCGTCCCCTCCTCCCTCCTCCCGCGTATGCCGTCAACAGCCAGCCGGCGCAGGGGGAGGGGACGCGCCTCTGCACTCACTTCCCCTGCTCGCTGAGGAGATCAGATGTCCGGACTGCGGGACCTGGTAAAGGTAAGTGGATTTATTATTTTTTTTTTATTAGTACAGGGGGGGCTCTACCTGGCTACAAAAGGGCAACTACCACTTGCCTAAAGGGGGCAACTACCTACCTGTTTTCTAAAGGGGCCTACCGGGCACTAAAGGGGGCAATACCTACCGCTTCTAAAGGGGGGCACTACCTGCCTACAAAAGGGGGCAACTACCTACCTGGCTCAAAAGGGGGAAACCCCCATCTCAAAGGGGAAACACTCCCCTTTTTAAACCTTTGGGCACAAAAGGGGGCAACACCTACCGGGCTCAAAAGGGGGGCAATTTCCTACTTGGCTTCTAAAGGGGGGGCACTACCCCGGGCCAAAACCTTTTAAAAAGGGGGCAACTACCTACCTGGTTTCTAAAGGGGCAACTACTCCCTGGCTCAAAGGGGGAAACTACCTACCTGGCTCTAAAGGGGGGCACACCTGCTTTCTAAAGGGGGCAACTACCAACCGGGTTCTAAAGGGGGCAACTACTTAATCAAAAATTTTGGCTACAAAGGGGCAACTCCCTACCGGGCCTAAAGGGGGCACACCTGGCCTAAAGGGGAACACCTACCGGGCTCTAAAGGGGGAACTACACCGGCACAAAGGGGAAAAACCTGGTTTTCAAAAGGGGGAAAACTCCCTTTAGCACAAAAGGGGGCACTACTGGCTCAAAAGGGGGCAACCCCTACCTGGTTCAAAAGGGGGCAAAACCTACCGGCTAAAAAAGGGGCACTCCCTGGCACTAAAGGGGGAAACTACCTACCTGGTTTCTAAAGGGGCACAAACCGGGGCTCAAAGGGGGCAACTACCTCCTGGCTTCTAAAGGGGCAACTACCCCCTGGTACTAAAGGGGGAAAACTCCCCTACCTGGCTCTAAAGGGCACACCGCTTCTAAAGGGGGCAACACCTACCGGCTTTAAAAGGGGGCAACTACCACGGGCTACAAAAGGGGGCACCCCCTGGCTACTAAGGGGGCAACTCCCTACCGGGTTTCTAAAGGGGGCACTATCTGCTACTAAATTGGGCAACTACTCCCGGCTACTAAAAGGGGCCACCTGGCTTCTAAAGGGGGCAACACCTCCTGGCTTCTAAAGGGGGCAACTACCAACCTGGCTACAAAAGGGGGGGCACTACCTGGTTTCAAAAGGGGGGGCAACTACCACCTGCTTCAAAAGGGGGGCAACTACCTACCTGGCTATAAAGGGGCACTACCTGGCAAAAATGGGGGCACTACCGGGCTTCAAAGGGGGCAACTACCTACCTGGCTTCAAAAGGGGGCAACTACCTACCTGGCTACAAAAGGGGGGGAACAACCTACCTGGCTACTAAAGGGGGCACTACCTGGCTTCTAAAGGGGGCAACTTCCTACCGGGCTACTAAAGGGGGCACTACCGGGCACTAAAGGGGCAACACCTACCTGGTTTCTAATGGGGGCAACTACCTACCTGGCAAAAAATGGGGGCACAAAACGGCTACAAAAGGGGGAAAACTACCTACCGGGCTTCAAAGGGGGGCACTATCTGGCTACAAAGGGGCAACTACCTACCTGGCTACTAAAGGGGGCACTACCGGGCTTCAAAAGGGGGGCAAAAAACCACCTGGCTACAAAGGGGGCACCCCTGGTTTCTAAAGGGGAAACACCTACCTGGCTTCTAAGGGGGAAACTACCTACCTGGTACAAAAGGGGAAACTACCTACCGGCTACTAAAGGGGACTACCTGGCTTCAAAAGGGGGGGCAACTACCTACCTGGCTACTAAAGGGGGGACTACTAGACTAAAGGGGGCAACTACCTACCTGGCTTCTAATGGGGGCAACTGCCTACCTGGCTACTAAAGGGGGCCCTAACTGGCTACTAAAGGGGGCAACTACCTACCTGGCTAAAAAAGGGAAATACCTACCTGGCTACTAAAGGGGGCACTACCTGGCTTCAAATGGGGCAACTACCTACCGGGCTACAAAAGGGGCACTACCAGCTACTAAAGGGGCAACTACCTCCCGGGTTTCTAATGGGGGCAACACCTACCTGGCTACAAAAGGGGGGCACAAACTGGCTACAAAAAGGGGGCAACAACCCCTACCTGGCTACAAAAGGGGCAACTACCTACCGGGCTAAAAACGGGGGCACTACCTGGTTTTCAAAAGGGGGCCAACTACCTACCTGGCTACAAAGGGGCACTCCCTAGCTACTCAAGGGGGCAACTACCTACCGGGTTTTCTAATGGGGGGCAACCCCTCCCGGGCTCAAAAGGGGGCACTACCTGCTACTAAAGGGGGCAACTACCTCCGGGCTTCAAAGGGGCAACACCTCCCGGGCCACCAAAGGGGGGCAACTACCTACCGGGCTACTAAAGGGGGCACTACCTGCTTCAAAAGGGGGGAAAACTACCCCCCTGGCGTCTAAAGGGGGCAACTACCTGGCTTCAAAAGGGGGCAACTACCTACCTGGCTACTAAAGGGGGCACCCCCTGACTTCTAAAAGGGGGCAACTCCCGACCTGGCTTCAAAAGGGGGGGCACACCTGCTACTAAAGGGGCACACCGGGCTTCTAAAGGGGCAACTACCTACCTGGCTTCTAAAGGGGCAACACCTGGCTTCTAAAGGGGCAACTCCCTACCTGGCTACTAAAGGGGCCACTCCGTGCCTACTAAAGGGGGGGGCCAAACCCTACCTGGCTAAAAGGGGGCAATTTTTTTAAACCCCCGTTTGGGGGAAAACCCCCCAAAGGGGGCAACTAACCTTTTAAAAACTACCAGGGGGGCCACTCCCCTGGGGCCTTCTAAAAAGGGGGGGCAACAACCGGGCAAACAAAGGGGGGCAAAAACCCTACCTGGCTAAAAAAGGGGTCACCCCCTACCGGGCCAAAAAGGGGGTTTTAAAGGGGACCTACCAAAAAAAATGGGCGTGTCCATGCAAAATTTTAGCCGCGCGCACATACGCGCCGCCCTTTTTTAATCTCCTTTTTTTTCCATTTTAAAAATTCCCAAACAAGCCAATAGTATAGCAGGAGGGCAGCCTAATAGTATAGCAAGAGTGCAGCCTAATAGTATAACAGGGGGTAGCCTAATAGTATAGCAGGAGGGCAGCCTAATAGTATAACATGGGGGTAGCCTAATAGTATAACAGGAGGCAGGGGCGTAACTAGAGGAGCCAGGGCCCTAAAAACATTTGGATGGGCCCCCCCCTCCCGACCACACCTTTACCAGGACATTGTTAGATAATGTAGATAATACAAGGGCAAATCCCTCACCTACATCGCACCAAAACTCTCCCAAATCAAATCCCACTATACAAGACCAGCTTTACCAATAACGCTTTTCATAAGGACCTGTTTATACCCCAGAACACCCCACAAATTACCACCCAAGTAACTGAATAATACCCACAGGTACACAAAGACCAATACTGTCCCAATAATAAAATAATAATAATATAATGACCATATAGTGGTATATACCAGTGTACACAGGTTTTGCAGCTGTATATTTTCCCCCATACAGTGACCATATAATGGTTTTAAAAAGAATTTTAAAAACCCCCAAACCCCGGGGGGGGGGGCCCCCAAAAAGGCCATAAGTGGAGAACAGTGTACACAGCTCTCAGACGAAATTAATCCATACATGACCATTAGTGGGAGCACCATTTTAAAACAGCTCTGCAGACTGAATTTACCCCATACAGTGACCATATAGGGGAGAACAGTGTACACAGGCTCTGCAGACTGTATATTACCTCCATACAGGACATATATGGTAGAAGCAGGGACACAGGCCTGAGACTGTATTTACCTCCATACAGACCAAAAAGTGGGTAGAAGGGGTGTACACAGGGTCGCAGACTGTTAATTACCTCCAACAGAACCATAAAAGGTAATACATTACCGATCTGCAACAATAAGTGATTATATGCAGTTACATCTTGTGACCAAAAGGTGACGTTTTTCTGACCAACGTTTACTTTCTCTTTTGTTTTGCACCGGTCCATCCGCCATCATGATGACCCTCTCCCGACCACTTGTCCCGCAGATTTAGACACAAATACTTAAATCCTGACTTTCCAGCAAAACCCGCCCCCCAGGCTATATGGGGGGGCATTTAGGCGGGAGGGGTTTGATAGGAAAATATTTGGGGCCCCAAAAAAGAAAGGTTTAGGGGCCAATAGTGCCCATATAGGCAGGCAGGGATTGGTAGCCCAAAAGGGCCCCAAAAGGGGAGGCATGAATTAGTAGCATAGGGAGCCATAAGGGAGACAGGGGTTGGTGGGCTATAGGGGCCATAAGTAGGGGGTTTTGGTGCTAAAGGGGGCCCCAAAAAGTGACACAGGCTTGTGGGGGGATACCCCGCAGGATATAGGGGGCTGTAATGCCCGCAGGGAAATAGGGGGGTGTATAGGCAGGGAGGCATATAGGGGGCTTTATAGGCAGGGCATTAGGGGGTGTATAGGCAGGCAGGGGGCATATAGGGGGTGGAAGGCAGGCAGGCTAAGGGGGGTGTATAGGCAGGGAGCATATAGGGGGGCTGTATAGGCACAGGTATATTGGGGGTGAAAGGGAGCCAGGGGAAAGGCCCCTATGGGGGGGGTTTTAGGCAGGGATATGGTGGTAAGCAGGGAAAATGGGTATAGGGGGCATATGGGGGTATGGAGGCATAAAGGGGTTTTTAGGGAGGCATATGGGGGCTATAGGGCATAGGGGGGTATAGAAGGCATATGGGCTATAGGAAGGGAAATGGGGGATAGGCAGGCATATGGGGGAATAGAGCATAGGGGGGGGATAGGCAGGGATATGGGGGGGCATAGCAGGCAAGGGGGGCTATAGGCAGGCAAAGGGGGCTATAGGCAGGCATATGGGGGGTATAGGGAGGGATAGGGGGGCAAAAGGGAGGCAATGGGGGGCTATAGGGGGAGGGCAATGGGGGTATAGGGAGACAATGGGGGGAATAGCAGGGATAGGGGGATAAAAGGGGGGCATATGGGGCTAAGCAGGGATAAAGGGGGTATAGGCAGGGAAGGGGTATAGGCAGGCATTGGGGCTATAGCAGGCATAAGGGCTGATAGGCAGGGAGGCAATTTGGGGGGGTATAGGGGAGGCATATGGGGGCTATAAAGGGATATGGGGGGTATAGGCAGCTAGGGGGTATAGGCAGGGATATGGGGGGTATAGCAGGCATAGGGGGGTATGGGAGATTTGGGGTATAGGAAGGCATATGGGGCTATAGCAGGCATATGGGGGGGTATGGCAGGGATATGGGGGGGTATAGGCAGGCATATTGGGGGGGTTTTAGGCAGGCTAGGGGGGGGCTATAGGGCCAGCATAGGGGGGAAAAGGGCATAGGGGGGGAAGGCAGGCCAAAAATGGGTATAGGCAGCATAAGGGGGGTATAGGCAGGCATATGGGGGTATAAACGGGCAGATGGGGCTATAGGGCAGGCAATTGGGGGGGATAGGCAGGGCAATGGGGGGTATAGGTAGGCTATGGGGGCTATAGGGAGGGAAAGGGGGCATAGGAGGCATATGGGGGGGGATGGGAGGCATATGGGGGTATAGGGGAGGCATAAGGGGGGAAAGGTAGGTATATGGGGGGCATAGGGAGGCAAAAGGGGGGGTATAGGTAGGTATATGGGGGGGTATAGTAGGCATATGTGGGGGGCTATAGGAGGCATAGGGGGGTATAAGGGAGGCAATGGGGGGCTATAAGCAGGGCAAAATGGGGGGGATCGGCAGGCATATGGGGCTATAGGCAGGCCTATGGGGGGGATAGGCGGCAATGGGGTAGTTTTAAAAAAAGAAAAACCCTTACTTACCTCGGTCCACGCTCCCCCCCAAGCCCGCCCCCTTTGGCTGGCTCTCCCGCAGCCCCGCGCTCACGCGGGCGGCGCGGGGATGTGACTCACCGCCGCCCCACGTGACCCAAGCGCCGCAGGGGGGAAGTACAAGCGGACGGGGTCGGGTTCCGTCCTCTACACCTAGAGCGCTGCCCTGAACCCCGGGGCCGGGGGCCCGGGCGTTCAGAGGGAGTACGGCGGGCCCCCCTAGCCCCCCGCCCGCCGCATGAACTGTTTTAATTTTACTGCCGGCGGCCCAGGAAACGGCAAAACGGGTAGGGACGCGTACAGCGCCCCCGGGCCCCCTAAGGGGGGGCCCCGTAGCAAAATGCTACCCCTCTACCCGGTATTACCCACTGACAGGAGGGCAGCCAATATATAGCAGGAGGCAGCCTAAAAGTTAGCAGGAGGAGCCTAATAGTAAAGCAGGGGGCAGCCCCAAATAGTATAGAAAAGTGCAGCCCAATAGTATAGCAGGGGGCGCCTAATAAAAACAAAGAAAAGGGGGCACCTAACATTCCCATCAGCAGAAAAAACCAGCCCCTTTTTTAGAGCCAGGCATTCTTACGGCAATTTAAGCGTTCGTGTCCTGAGAGCTCACATTGTAACATAGCTCAGACATGGTGCGCTCCTGAGAGTCGACATTCTTTCAGCAGGTTTAGTGCTCCAGACAAACCGACATTCTCACAGCATATACAGCGCTCCTTAGAGCCGTCATTCTTACAGCACACACAGCGCGCTCCTGAGAGCCGTCATTCTTACAGCACACACAGCGCGCTCCTGAGAGCCATCATTCTTACAGCACACACAGCACGCTCCTGAGAGCCGTCATTCTTACAGCAGACGCAGCACGCTCCTGAGAGCTCACATTCTAACCGAGCGCAAATGCTTTCCTGCGCGTCGACATTCCTACAGCGGGTGTAGCGTTTCTATAGCCGCCCATTCATGAAGCAGACACGGCGCTCCTGAGAGCCACATTCAGGGCTCTTGAGAGTCGACACTTTTACAGCAGATTCTGCGCTACTTAGAGCCACCATTCTGACCGCACATTCTCACAGCTCCAAACGAGCTTCTAAGGCCCCAGTCACATCACATTTTTACCTTTGTTGGCGGTATACATTGGGAGACCTTGGAAAAAATATCCCAACATATACTTTGGCAAGGCAGAGATAGAGCCTTAGGGTTCTGTAGGTCATAAGCATATGCTTCATGTTATAAACACAAAAGCATAGTAGACCACTGACGAAGGCCAAAAACATGATGTGAATAGGGCCTAACAACAGACACATCCACTCTGCACACCATCTAATGGACAAACATACTCACCAATCCTGAATTCCAAAATGTGATGGGGCGGGAAACACCGGCACAGAGGTGTAGTTCTGACCTCTATCCTTCCTGTGTGGACGAGGCAGAGGCTGTCTTCTGATTTCTATTCTTCCATGATCCACTTTGTGTGAATGAGGCAGAGCTGGCTCTGAGTTTCATCCCTCGTAGCTTCATGATATGGGGACCAGGCTTCAGCAGGTGACTTGTCCTCTTCAAGCTCTTCAGGCTCAACTGATACAAGATGGTTCGGGTTCAGATATTTATACATTCTGTAGAGTTTGTGACACATGAGGTGCCTGTGATCAGGGCCGGGACAAGGCATTTTGGCGCCCTAGGCGAGTACAGCCAATGGCGCCCCCCCCCCCCCCTTCGCTCTCAAAAAAATACCCCCCCCCCCCCACACACCCCACTAATTCCTCTCACCCCTGCGCCAGTCCTGTCACTAATTTTCTGCACATTCCACATAGCTCCCGTCCATCTCCTCAGCAGTCACTGCACAATGAAAATCAGCCCTGACAAACTTGCATTTTCAAAATCGCTCCCCTCCGTATGACAGTGCAATACCCCTAAATAACAGTCACTAAATAATCGACCGATACATGGAGCAAATCTACCAGACAAATGATTGTTACTACAAAACCAAGACCCTAAACTATTACTACTTAAGGATCAAATAATTCTGCCAGACCCTGACCGAACGCAACCCCCACATGTGACTATCAGCTGTACACAGGCTCTGAAGACATATACCACCGCCAATACAGGGGCCAATATTGTAGATACTAGTTGTATGTAGGCTCTGCAGAAATATAAGTGATTACACTGCAGTTACATTTAGTGACTCACCGGAGACGTCTTTTCTGATCACGTCGTTCACTTTCCCTTTTCTTTCTCCATCCCGGTTCACCACCTTCATGCTGATTGCTCCCGGTCAAGACTCGTCCCTGAGGATTTGGGCACAAATAAACTTAGATTCCTACATTTTCCAGTAACTCCTTAATTATAGGTATATAAGTCCCCTTAGTCAGACAGGTATATAGATATGCCCTCTCAGTCAGGCAGGTTTTATAGATATTGTCCCCTTAGACAGGTATATAAATATAGGGCACTCAGGCAGGTATATAGCTAGGGGCTTTAGGGAAATATATAGCTAGGGGTTCAGGCAGGCGTATGGGGGGTACAGGCCAGGCAAGGGGCTCAGGCAGGGCGTATGGGGCCACAGGCAGGGGTATTGGGGCCACAGGCAGGCGTATGTGGGGCTTAGGCAGGCGTTTTGAGGGCCCCAGGCAGGCGTATGGGGGCTCAGGCAGGCGTAAAGGGGGCTCAGCAGGCGTATGGGGGCACTATGCGGCGTATGGGGGCAACAGGCAGGCATATAGGGGCCACAGGCAGCCGTACAGGGGCTCAGGCAGGCGTATGGGGCCACAGGCAGGCGTATGGGGCCTCAGGCAGGCGTAAGGGGGCACAAGGCAGGCTTATGGGGGCTCAGGCAGGCGTATGGGGCACCAGGCAGGCGTATGGGGGCCACAGGCAGGCATATAGGGGCCACAGGCAGCCGTAGGGGGGCTCAGGCAGGCATATGGGACCAAGACGGGGGGCTTTTTGGGTCAGGCAGGTTTTGAGTGTTTAAAAGGAATACAAATTTTTGTGGCTAACGAAATAAAGATTGAAATCAAGAAAATCTGTTATTTCTTTATTTTTTGATGCCCCCTACTATTGATCCTTGGCTAAAGAAAATAAAGAAATAAACATGATTTTAGGCTTTTTTTTTTTTTTTTCGTTTGCCACATATTTATTTCGTTGTATAACACATCGCACAACTTCGAGTGTTATAATTAGATTTCAGCCCTGTACACTTTTTTACCAATTGCATTAGAAAACCCATAGGAGCGTCGCTCGCCTTCCCCTTGGGGCCCCCAAATTACGGCGCCTCTTTTAATTTTGATTCCCCATAGAACTCTAGAAAAGGCTCGCGCTCTGATTGGCTAACGGGGAGCCCCCGTGCTTCAACCAAAAGCTCGTTTCTGCCTTTTTACTGTATTTTAACGTCCCCCCTTGAATTGATTGGTACATTTTTTTCCATAGGATAGAATGGGCCCCGTCGCCCTATTCGATTGGTCAATTTCCTCCATAGGCTCTAAAGGGGGATTGTCGCTCCTTTCTGTTTGGGCCCTGGTTTTCCCGCCCAAATGAAAATTTGCTTTACAAATTTAAATTTCTGTTTCCCGGCAATTTCTCTTGGAATTCCCTAGTTGCGGGGTCTGGGCGACAAACGCGTTGTTGGGGTTTTTTAAATCTTTATTTTTAAAGAAGTGTTCTGGTTTTACTGGGGAATGTTTTAACCCTGTAAAAAATAATTTGTTGATTAATATTTCATCCGCGCGGGCGGCCCCGGTTTTGGGCGCTCATCTCCAAGAGTATAAGGGGAGAAGTAGCCGCGTTCTGATTGGCTGAGCTACCCGAGACCCTGTAGCTCCCCCAATCAGCTCTTTCACATTTTTTACTTTTTTTTTGAATTATCCCCCCTGGTTTTCTGATTGGTGAAAATTTCCCCATAGGCTAAGGGACTTTGTCCCCGTTTCTGTTTGGTCAAAACCCTTCATAGCCTAGAATGGGACTTTGTCGCTCCTTTCTGATTGGCAAATAGCCAACCCCCTGTTTTCTCACCCAATCGGGTTTTTTTGCTTTTTTATTTTTTGAACAGTCCCCTGGATTTGATTGGTAAATCCTCCCTGGGTTTTTAAATAGTTCAGTGTGTCCTATTTGTTTTGGCCCATTTCGGCGCCCAAATGAGTGGGTTTCAGAATTTAAATTTCTGTTTTTCCCGGCCATTTCAAATCCTAATTCTTGAATTAGGATATTGGAAAGTGATTTTTTTTTATGTAATTTTTATTTTTAATTTTTCAGCTTTTTCCGAAAATGTAGAACGCCTTTAAAAAGGGATTTTTGGATTTATACCCGCCCGACTCTGGAATGATTTCTCGCTGCTCCACCTGTCTGCATCGGAAAAGTTTTTTCGGGCGCCCCGCACTGCCCCCTGCCCCCCGCACTGGGCCCCACACCACTGGGGGGCGCAGGAAATTTTTCCCCGCTGTACAGTCACCCCTCGGACGGAAAAAACTTCGGGCGCGCCGCACAGCGCCCAATTTTCCCCGACTGGGGCCACGCACTGGCGAGGGCGGCGGATTTTTCCCTATGTTGATCGCACCCCCTCCGGGGACAATCTCAGCGCAGCGCCGCACTTGCCCAAACACTGGCGATTCCGGCGGGTTTTCATGATATGTATGAGCGCGGCCCCTCCCCCGACTAAATCAGGGCAGTTTTTGCCGGGAAACGTCAAAAAAAGCGCCTCGACCGGGGGTTCTACATGTCCCCCTTAGTGCCGTCACCCCTTTTAAAAAATGCCCGGGTTTTTGCCATTTATCTTGGTTCTGCAGGGCATTGGTTCAAGAAGCAGTCATCAGGTGTGGGTGGAGCAAAAAGGGTTTCACTTCTTTTTTCCCCTTTTTGTGATCTCCTTCTTATTACAACCTGCTGATGACATCCCCGGAAACTCTAAGTCAGTCACCCACTTCCGTCCCCGAGCATCCTGCCCGAAGCCTGCAAGGCGAGGGCATGTTTATAACTGTAAATGTTGTCTTGGTGTCATGATTTAAAATGTGAACAGCATGATAGGGGGATGTTTAAAACCCGATTCAAAATTTATCCCCTAAATTTTTTTGGGCGATTCGGGTCAGACACCTGTTGGTTTTTTTCCCATTAAGCTCCTTTTTAGGTCAGAAAGTTGTGCAAAACGTTCTGAAAAATGAACAGTTGTATGTGCTTCTAAGGTAAGAGATGGTCTCAGATACTTTTAAAAAAAATGTCAAGAAGTTTTATGTTCATCCTGAAATTTTCCACCAAAAGCCCAATATCCCTAACTAAACCATGGACACAAATAGCAAAATTACTTCACAAAAAAAGACTCATGTTTATACCAACTTCAGGGCTGATACGCGGTGATATTACAACTGATACATGACTACAATTTCTTCGAAGACATAAGAGTGATTTCATTTTATCATTGTAGAAAATCCACTCTGGAAGTTTACACCATGGCACCACCTCACATCAAACAGAAGAGGGCGCAATCATCTTGGGTGCTTATTCCCTCCCTTTTATTTTGGGGTGGGGGGTGTCCCCTCTCTGGGTATCCAAGCCATTCAGCCAGCCTTGGCTGGGGCTGGGGCTATGACCAGATCTTATTTTCCTCTCTCCCCGTCTTTTGGTGAGGCAGTGGCGCCCCTTCTGACTGCATTCATAATCAAGTTCCCAGCTTTCGGTTTTGCTAGGCCACAAAATGTAAGGATTTGTGTATAAAGTGGGCTAAGTAACAAAATACTTTGGCATTGCCAGAATGAAAATAACATGTCATTTATACCTCACAGTGAACTCCATAAAGACAAACTCCCCAAAAATGCCGCAATTGATTTTTTTCGGTCAAAAATTATGGAAGGAAAATTTGTCTTCAAACGTCGCACAGGAGCTGTGACCCGTGACAGCCAGCTTACAATATCTTGCTATGTTACTTATAAGAGCCCTTTGGGACTGTAAACTACAGCTAAGTACGGTCTTGATTTAAATGTTTTTTTTGCGATAAAAGTCACATTTTGACAAATGTTTGAATGTCATGCAATATTTTTGGGGCTGTGGGTTATGTCAAGTTTTTAGTTTAACCAAGTACATTTGTGGGGGAGTTTGAGAAAACTCCCCCGAAAGGTGGAGGTTTTGAGCCGGTCCATATAAAACGGCAATTTTGTGTTTTTATAAAGTATTTTACATCATTTCAGCATCGCGAGGGGGGCCGGTTTCATAAACCCTCTCCCGGGCGGAAACCTTCCCAGCCAGACACCCCGTGAGTTGTGGGGCGGGGGGTGATGATGCATGACTGTAATCAGCCCCTGACCCTGGCCCGCGGGGGAACTTGGAGAGGGAGTAGTTTTTTTTTATTTTATTTTCTTTTAGCTACGGGGGGCGATTCCGGCTGCGGGGGAAATTTCCTGGTTTCAGGGGGCAATTTATAGTAAGGGGGATATTCCTAGTAAGGGGGTACTCCTGCTACAAGGGCAATCCCTGGTTTTTCCCCGGGAAAATTTTACGGGTACGGGGGTTTTTACCTGGCTACAGGGGTTTGTATGGAAGGGGGAATTCTTGGCTAGGGGGGGGCAATTTACTTGCTACAGGGGACAACATCGGGATAAGGGGGAAATTTAAACCGGGTACGGGGGCTTTTTCCGGGCTCGGGGGAAATTTTACTGGCTAAAAAGGGTTCTCCCTGGCTACGGGGGCAATACCGGCTGCTGGGGACAATTACCTAGCTGCTGGGGACAATTACCTGGCTGCTGGGGACAATTACCTGGCTGCAGGGGGCTATACGGGAAAAGGGGGGCTTTTCCCTGATGAGGGGACAATTACTTTGCTGCTGGTGGAAAAACCCCTGGTGCAGGCGAAATTTTACCTGGTTAAAGGGGGCTCTACCTGGCTACAGGGGAAAACTCCGGGCTGAGGGGGCAACAACCTGTACGGGGGGCAATTTACGGGCTAAAGGGGGATATTTACCGGGCTCGGGGTTTTACTACCTGGCTACAGGGGGTTTTTCCTTTGGGCTACGGGGGGGAAATTTAGTGGCACAGGGGCATATTACCTGGCTACAGGGGTATTTTCCCCCCGGTTACGGGGGGTATTTACTGGTGAGGGGGTATATTACCTGGCTGCAGGGGGAAATTTAATGGCTACATGGGGCATATTATCTGGCAACAGTGGCCTACTACCTGGTTAGAGGGGACAATTACTTGGCTACAGGGGGCTACTACCTGATTGCAGGGAGCAATTTACTGGATAAAGGGGGCATATTACCTGGCTACAGGGGGCAACTACCTGGCTAGCTACCTGGCTACAGGGGGCTACTCCGGGCTTGGGGGGGGCTACTACCTGGTTTAAAGGGGGAAAATACCGGGCTGGGGGGGAAATTACTTGGCGCTGGGGCAATAGGGCTAAAGGAGGCAATTTATTGGCTACAGGGGCAATTTATTGGCTACAGGGGGCTATCCCGGGGCTATGGGGGCTATAAGTGGGCTACGGGGGGATCTTTTGGCTACAGGGGGAAATTCCTGGCTGCAGGGGGTTACTACCTGACTGCAGGGGGAAATTTTAAAAATGGTACAAAAGGGCTAATCCCTGGTATGGTGGAACTACTTGGCTACAGGGGGCTACTACCTGGCTACAGGGGGCATCTACACTGGCTACAGGGGGCGAATTATCTGGCTACAGGGGTCAATTATCTGGCTACAAGGGGCAACTACCTGGCTGCAGGGGGACAATTACTGGAAAGGGGGTTTACTGGTTTCAGGGGGAAACTCCTGGCTGAAGGGGCTATTCCCTGGCAAAAGGGGGCATTTACATGTACAGGGGGCATATTAATGGCAAAAAGGGGACAACTACCTGGCGCAGGGGGCAATTACCGGGCTCCCAGGTGCAACTCCCGGGCGAGGGGGCTACTCCCTGGCTACCTGGTACGGGGGCTACTACCTGGCTGCAGGGGGCAACTACCTGGCTTCAGGGGGCAACTACCCGGCTGCTGGTGGCTACTACCTGGCTGCAGGGGGCAATTTTACTGGTACAGAGGCACTCCCTGGTACAGGGAGAAAATTTACGGTACAGAGGGTTACCTGATACAGGAGGCAATTACCGGTACGGGGGTACTACCTGGCTACATGGGGACAATTTATTGGCTACAAGGGGCTACTACCTGGCTACAGGGAGCAAATACCTGGCTGCAGGGGGCAATTACTTGGCTACAGTGGGCAACTACCTTGTGACAGGAGGCTACTACCTGGCTGCAGGGGGTGACTACATGGCTGCAGGGCGTGACTACCTGGCTGCAGGGCGCAATTACCTGGCTACAGGGGGCATATTGCCTGGCTTCAGGGGGCAAATTACCTGGCTACAGGGGGCTACTACCTGGCTAGAGGGGGACAATTTATTGAATACAAGGGGCTACTACCTGCCTCGGGGGCATCCCTGGCTGAGGGGGGCAATTTTTGGGTACAGGGGGTTTTACCTGGCTAAGGGGGCATTTACAGGTACGTGGGCTAACGGTCGGGGGGCTATACCTGTTTTTAAAGGGGGCAATAACTTAGCTGCGGGGGGGGCAAAACCCCGGGCTGCAGGGGGCTATATCTGGCTGCGGGGGGCATTTAAACTTACTACAGGGAGCATATTACCTGGCTAAAAGGGGTCTTTAAACTTGGTTAACTACTGGTTAAAAGGGTGCTTTATCTGGTACAGGGAGTAATTTATTGGTACGGGGGGAACCCCGGGCTGCGGGGGGGTTTTTAAATGGCTCAGGGAGCATTTTACATAGCTACGGGGGAACTGTTGTAAAAGGAAACCCAAAAAAGGGTTCGATGCCCCAGTGGGGGGCAAATCAGTAATATGTTAACACGTGCCAGAAGCAAGAATTTCACAGCCTGACAATTTTTCATTTCAAAGAGTTCTTTAATTTATTCGAAGACCAAGTTTCTTATTTGGGGTATACACATTCCATAAGCAACAGTAATTACACCCCTGTTAATTTGGCCTTCTTTTCTACATTTTAAATGCCCAAAACCCCCCACTTTTTTTTTGGGGAAAATAAAACAGTTAAGCCCGTACGTTTTTGGGGTGGTCTAAAACACGACCCATCTTGTGGGTGAAATAGACAATTTTCACATAATACATAACACATTTGAATGTAAAATATACAGGAGCTTTAGTGCTATGATATAAAGACATTTTAGGTATTATATGGGGCTAATACATTAAAATTTGGGACATAAAGGATCACCTATAAAAAAACCTTTTTTCCCCTCCACAACCCAAATTCCCGGCTGTTGGGGGGAATTTACTGGCTCAGGGGGGAATTTGTGGCTGCTGGGGGCCAAATTAATGGCAAAAGGGGGAAAAAATTTCCCGGTATAGGGGGCACTTCTGACTCAGGGGAATTACCTGGGTTAAAGGGGGCTATACCGGCTACAGGGGGACATTATTGGCCAAAGGGGGGTCCTCCTGGCTACGGGGGAAAATTTCTTGGCTACAGGGGCTACTAACCTGGTTAGGGGGAAAATTACTGGCTACAGTGGGCAATTATTGGCACAGGGGGGAAATTACCTGGCACAGGGGGCAATACTGGTTCGGGGGGAACACCTGGCCACAGGGGGGACTTCCCTGCTTCGGGCAATTCCGGTAAGAGGGCAATTACCTGGTACGGGGGTACTACCTGGTAAAGGGGGGATTACCCCCGCTGCGGGGACAATTATTGGGTGTGGGGGAATTTTCCTGGCTTAGGGGGAAATTTCCTGGTACAAGGGGCAATACCCGCCTGAGGGGGGAAATTTTTAGCTAAAAAGGGGCATATTTCCTGACACAGGGGGTCTCCTGAAAAGGGGGAATCTTGTTACAGGGGGGGTTTTTTACCCGGTACAGAGGGCAAATTGTGGCTACAGGGAGCAACTATGGTCATGAGAAAACTAAGGTACAGGGGGCAATACATGCCACAGGGGGTACTAATGTTACAGGAGGAATATAAAAGGTTGTGGAAAGCAATTTTTTGGTCAGGGGGTACTACCTGGGTCAAGGGGGCAAATTACTGGGGTACGGGGGTAACTACCTGGTTACAGGGGGCAATTTTGGCCCGGGGGAATTACTAGGTTACAAGGGGTAATACCTGGTAAGGGGGAAATTATTCAGCTACAGGGGGGCTTTTAATTGGGTACAGGACTAAACCCCGGGGTCAGAGACAAAATTTACTGGTAAGGGGCAATTTACGGCTTTCGAGGGGCTACTTCCCGGAAAAGGGGGGAAAATTTTTGCCTACAGGGGGTCTAACCCCTTTTGCAGGGGGCAATTTACTGCCTACAGGGGGCATATTATTACCTGGCTACAGGGAGCATATTGCTACCTGGCTACAGGGGGCTATTACCTCACTGCAGGGGGCAATTTACTGGCTACATGGGGCAATTTACTGGCTACATGGGGCTACTACCTGGCTACAGGGGGCATCTACTGGCTACATGGGGCAAATAACTACCTACAGGGGCCTATATAACTGCATAATAGGGACCTATATTAGTAATTATTGGGAGGCCTATATTACTACCTATCTACTTAATAGGGGAACGAGACACCTACCTATTGGGGGTCCTATAAGTCTACCTACCTAATGGGGCGCTATACACCTACCTAATTGAGGACTACCTACCTAGTTTGGAGGTGCACCTATATACTGTGTCACGAGTGGCCCCGCAGCCCCTCGCCCGGGCTGCGGGCGCACTCGTGCCGCCGCGCTCCCTTCAGTGTCTGGGAGCGGTAGTGCCGCGGTCCATGCCCCTGCCCGCTCCCGACGGTCCTTACCTGACCTCGCTCCCGCGTCCCTGCGTCCTCCATGCCGGCCGGTGCACGCGTGCCCGCGCCTTAGGCGCGCGCGCGCCGGCTCTCTTAGATTTAAAGGGCCAGTGCGCCCATTATTGGTTAAGACTGGCAGGTTACCCTATATAAACCCCTTCCTTCCGGTTCACCCCCGCCGGATCTTTAGTGCTCTACAGCCTTTATAGAAAGCGTTTCCTGCATTGTATCCTGTCTACCGTGTACCGAACTATTACGCTCCCGTTTCTCGACCACGAGCCTTTGCCGTCTGCCCTGACCTCCTGCCTGTCCCCGATTACGCCTACGTCTCGCGATTTTGTACCACGCACTGCCTTGCTGCCACCCCAAGCAAGTCACGCCAGTGGAAGCGACCTGGTAGTTCTCCGCCGCAGCAAGTCCAACCCGCTTTGCGGCGGGCTCTGGTGAAAACCGGGTTCTACTTAGATTCCGCTCCCTGGTACGTCTTACACCATCGCTTGCGGTGGTCCAGAGGATCCACTACCAGCATCCGTGACATACTGTCTTAGGGAATTTAACTACTGCTTATATTGGTATACAAAACAAGACTAAAACTTGATGCACACCTGGGAGCCCCATAGCCGTTTGGGAGCACTTTTACTGTTTGGGACACAACGAGGTAATTATTATTATTTGGGTCGTTATAGATTGGGAGTTTGTATACAGACAGGAATTGGTAGAGAAGTGCTGATAAAGTGATGAGTCTGAGATGTTTGTTTTGTAAATTCTACAGTCAAGAATTGGGGCCGGGAGATGTTGTCATGGCGATCTGGGACAGATGGAGAAGAAGAAGAGAAAGAGAAAAACTCTTCAGAGATATCTCCTGTAAGTCCATGGATGTAACTTCACTGTAATCACGTAAAGGTCTGTAAAATCTGTGCACAATTGTTATCTACCACTGTATGGTCACTGTATGGCGGTAATATTGGTTGTAGTATAATGGTTTATATTCAGTAATGGTATGGTATATTATTTAGTCACTATGTGGTGGTGATATGTGGTCATAGTGTTGTGGTATTATTCAGCTTCTATGTGGTGGTGATATGAGGTCATGGTGTGGCAGTATTATTCAGTAACTATGTGGTAGTGATAAGTGGGCATGGTGTGGTGGTGATATGTGGTTGTGGTATTATTCAGTCACTATGTGATGGTGATTTGGGATCATATTGTGGTGGTGTTATTCAGTCATTATGCGGTCATGGTGTTGTGGTATTATTCAGTCACTATGTGCTGGTGGTATTTGGTCATGGTGTGGCGGTATTTGGTCTGTGTTTGCTGGTGATATATGGTCTTAGTAGGACATTGGTACTATTAGCCTGGGATTCTGGTTTCAAGTAGCAGTGTTATTTGGTAACTGTATGACTATTATTTAGAAATTTTATACGTAGCACATTGTGTTAAGCTTTTTGTATATTTTGGATTTGGTTGATGGTGATGCACTGTGTTGTATCATGGCACATTATGTTACGGTGGGGGGGTGAGAAATTTCTTCACCCCACCCTGAGTGCAATTTAGCCTAGGAACAGCCCTGTGCCCTTTTTCTCCTAGCAGACCAGCACCAAGAACAGTATAGAATATATTTATGAACTGGAAAAGTACAGAGGTCTGGGAAAGCACAAAGAGAGGTGAGATTTAAAGTAAGTCCCCATCTAAAGTAAGGTCACCTTTTCGTCGGTGGATGGACCCTCACAGTTTTGTTTAAAAATGTGTGCTAAGAGCCTTAGATTTTCGAGCATACAAGATGAAGCAGAAATACACTATAAACATGTCATATATTCAGTGTCTGTCTCTTGGTGTCTGCAGAGTGCTGCTGGTTCATTTCTGAGTGGAGTGGAAATGCAAGAGTCTATAAAGATGTATTTATGTTAATACTTACAAATATTATAGCTATAAGAAAATTTCCTATGGATGATACCTCTAAAAGATGGTCATACATTTACCAAATAGTACCACTTACACAGAACAAATATTATACCTCCAACCACCTGGGGCCCCTACGCTCATGGAGACCCTGGGCAACTGCATAGTGTGCCCAGTGGATGAGACAGCCCTGTGTGAACCCAGCCTAACAGTCGGCCATGTACATGAGTCCTAACACAAAGCTTACTAATTGTTGAACTTGATATCTTTAAACCATATTGGAGAAGAAAAAGCATTAGTCGGGCATTTTCTGCAATAGTCATTTTTTGAAATATAAAACATCTTAAATTTCCTTTAAGTACAAAAAGTACAAAACTTTTGCACTTAAAAATCTTCTTGATGGGCAAGATCAATGGGAGGGAATGTGCAGAAAATCACAAGAGACTGGAAATTGATGCAGTCATCTCCGAGGCTTCTCACTGCTCGGTATAAATGCACCTTCACTAGAGACTGTCCGTGAAGCTGAAGCAATGTGCTTGCTGCTCTTGTATCTTTTTGTGGGTATGTATATTGTTTTCTATGTATTGATTTATTTGTAGTGTTGCAGTATTTTGTGACTGACTGTGGAGATAGACTGAGTGATTGTAAATGAAATGTGAGAGTGGGCAGGTGTGTGCTATGTATGTGTACTTTCATACAACTTTGCACTGTCCCTCTATTATGTTTCTTAGAAATGTATGAATAAATTGACAACTGAATGTTCGCATTCCCCTTGTTAGCCTGATACTATAATTCACATAACTGTGGCCATTGTAAGTGATATTTTCAGTTATCATGCAGATGAAGTCAAGCAGCCTGAGAATAGAAGTGTTTATTGAGCAGGCTGGTACTAATGTGGCTCCCTAGTGACATTGAAAATACTATTGTAGTAGGTTTAACCTGATATGTCTGCAATGTATGAAAACACAACTGCTATACACTAGATCATTGATAATACCATTCATTAGCTATTGCTTCTCCATCTGCCCTTCTAGCTTACCTCCCAGGCGCACTGCTTCATCAGACATGCAAGCAATATGATGTGGTCGAGTACCTAAATATCACAGAACGTGAACATCTGCTATCAATGTCTATGCCAAAAAATGACTGGACAGAGCCATTAACAATCACAGTGGGTGTAGTGTTTATCGCCATCCTGGGTGTGGTAAGAGCATTTTCCAGGAAAAGAGAAGAATCTTACTAGCTAAATAACTAGGCAGACAGCAGGAGATGAGTGGTGGGGTAAGAATGGAGGAGTAGAATAAATACACTTCATATGATGATCTGTGGGTTCACAATGCAATTTCTCCACTGAATCTGTACAAATAAAATAAAAATTATATTAAACAGTATAGAATAGTTCAGAAAAGTCAGTTTTAGCCAACTTTAGCCATACTGATGTTATATTTGACATGTCCACCTTAATTCCATAGGTTGAGAAGGCACAGACAATGACAACATATTTTTGGATATATGCGGTAAGAGGATGTTTTTTTCATTTCTAAGGTTTTTGTTCAGAGCCTAACTCATTTTTTGGGTAGTTCTAAGAATAACTGTTATGTTTCCACAATATTTTGTCCAGGTTGGATTTTCCTTCCTTTCTTTCCCTCCCATTTGAGATGAGATCCATTGCTAATACTCACTACCTCTATACTCAACTCCTTCAATTCTTTAACTCAATTAAATGTTCTATTGACTTTAAGATGCCTTTGACTCTATTACAGCAGTTGTCCCTATTAACCTCTCCACCGAGACATGCCATTCCCGCCATCTATAGAAATCTAACTTTTCCCCAATCTTCTATCTTACCCTCTAATTGTAGATCTTGGGAGGAAGATCTTAATAAAAAATGTTCTTCTCAATGGTCCAGATCTTTCCAATTCATATATAATCACTTTTAAATCTCTAGTGAAGAGTTTTAAGATCCTTTCTCGCTGGTATAGGGTCCCTTATGCCTTACAGTGGGTACAGAAAGTATTCAGACCTTTTTAAATGTTTCACTCTTTCTTTCTTTGCAGCCATTTGGTAAGATCCATTAAGTTCATTTTTGGCTCATTAATGTACACTCTGCACCCCCCCCCCCCCTTCTTGAAAGAAAAAAACAAATGTAGATATTTTTGCAAATTATTAACAAGAAAAACTGAAATAATCACATGGTTTAAGTATTCATAACCTTTGCTGTGGACCCTATATATCACAAATGCTGCCATTTCCTTCTGATCCTACTTGAGATGTTTTTTATCTTCATTGGAGTCCAATTGTGTTTAATTAAACTGATTGGACCTAATTAGGAGAGGCACACACCTGTCTATATAAGACTTCACAGCTCACAGAGCATGTCAGAGCACATGAGGTCTACAGAACTGCCCAAGGAGCTCAGAGACAGAATTGTGGCAAGGCACAGATCTGGCCCAGGTTACAAAAGAATTTCTGCAGCACTCAAGGTTCCTAAGAGCACAGTGGCCTCCATAATCCTTAAATGGAGGAAGTTTGGGACGACCACAACTCTTCCTCGACCTGGCCGTCCAGCCAAACTAAGCAATCGTGGGAGAAGAGCCTTGGTGAGAGAAGTAAAGAAGGACCCCAAGATCACTGTGCAGCCTCCACCAGTCGGGGCTTTATGGCAGAGTGTGCTGACGGAAGCCTCTCCTCAATGCAAGACATATGAAAGCCCGTATACAGTTTGCAAAAAAACACATGAAGGACTCCCAGACAATGAGAAAAAAGATTCTCTGGTCTGATGAGACGAAGATTGAACTTTTTGGTGTTAATTGTAAGAGGTATGTGTGGAGAAAGCCAGGCACTGCTCATCACCTGCCCGATACAATCCCAACAGTGACACATGGTAGTGGCAGCATCATGCTATGGGGGTGTTTTTCAGCTGCAGGGACAGGACGACTGGTTGTAATTGAAGGAAAGCTACCTGTGGCCAAGTACAGAGAAATCCTGGATGAAAACCTCTTCCAGACGCTCTGTACCTCAGACTGGGCCGAAGGTTCTTCTTCCAACAAGACAATGACCCTAAGCACACAGCTACAATAACAAAGCAATGGCTTCAGAACAACTCTGTGCCCATTCTTGACTGGCCAAGCCAGAGTCCTAACCTAAACCCAATTGAGCATCTCTGGAGAGACTTGAAAATGGCCGTCCACCAATGTTCACCATCCAACCTGAGGGAGCTGGAGAGGATCTGCAAGGAAGAATGGCAGAGTATCCTCAAATCCAGGTGTGAAAAACTTGTTGCGTCATTCCCAAGAAGACTCATGACTGTACTAGCTCAAAAGGTGCTTCTACTCAATACTGAGCAAAGGGTCTGAATACTTAAGACCATGTGATATTTCAGTTTTTCTTGTTTAATAAATTTGCAAAAATATCTACATTTCTGGGTTGTTTTTTTTTTCAAGATGGGGTGCAGAGTGTACATTATTCAGTAAAAATGAACTTTTTTGATCTTACCAAATGGCTGTAATGAAAGAAAGAGTGAAAAATTTAAAGTGGTCTGAATACTTTCCGTACCCACTGTACATAGATGGTATCCTTCAGTGTCGGTTTGCTGGCGGTGTGGTGGTGCGATAGATACAATGATTTGCTTGAACAATAGAAATTTTCTATGCATTTTATACATCTAGATAAGTAATTGTTCTTATGGACCAAAAAAGGTTACTATTTTACCACACTTGCTCAGGTATTTTCTCATATTTCTTTAATACATTTCATTGTAAACTGTTGAATATTTTCAATAAAGCTTTTTGAATAGGAAAAAAAAACAAATTTGTTCCACTGCTCTCTGAACATAACTATCTATATTTGCAGATATGGAAAAATGATTTTTTGTCATGGAATCCTCAAGAATTCTGTAATATAAGCCATATAACATTTCCACTGTCCTACCTCTGGGTGCCGGACCTCTACTTCCTTGAACAGTAAGGACATATTAATTGAAGAGCTACTACTACTATATAATAGAAGATAACTATTTGCTGTATGTGTCACCTTCGAAAAGCTGAGAGACTATGGGTAGGCTGGGTTCACACCAAGTTTTTGACCACGTCATGGTATCAGCATGTTTAAGGTGCCTGTGGCAGGGGAACCATAAATACAGTTGTTGGGCGTAATGATAATAATGTGGGCCTACCAGTAGTGTCCTGGGATCAGTAGTGCTTTGCTTAAAGGGGTTATCTCACTACAAGGATTGCTTTTAATGTTAAAGATCTTGTAAAAACAAGTCACTTTGCAATATACAGTATGTCCATT
Organism: Phyllomedusa bahiana; assembly: GCA_025379985.1. NCBI lineage: Eukaryota > Metazoa > Chordata > Amphibia > Anura > Hylidae > Phyllomedusa > Phyllomedusa bahiana. The sequence goes on from JAODAL010014212.1 coordinate 23,305, forward strand.
AACAGTATCCTACCTATTCTGAGATATCCCCTCTTGTATGGGCTGCATCAGCTCCTCAGGTTGCTATAGCTACAGACCTGTGCAATATCTCCTGAAAGGCTGCCAGTGCTGGTTGCTATAACTACACACCTGTTCAGTCTCTCCTGATAGGCTGCCAGTGCTGGTCGCTATAGCTATAGACCTGGTGTCCTCAGTAGCTCATCACTGCAAGCCAGTTAACACGCACCTGAATTAAAAAATGAAACCAAGAAAACAGGACTGAGGTAAGATGAATCGATGTAGTGAGACAACCCCTTTAAGATATCCAGTTACAATAGACAGCATTTTCTCCCAAATAGACATCTTGTGCCAGGGAGGGGGGTTGCTACATCCTGTTAGGTGCATTCCCTGTATATACCTCTACCTTCCTGAAGCACCTGTCCCATTCAGCAGAGTTATCTGCTTCTCCCTCTCTGGTACAAGTCCCAAATCAGAGGTAAGGCCTAGGAACATGTTATACTGGTAATGCTGTCACCTGGATACCAGGTATTCAGGTCTTCTAGCCTTTGTTCTTTTCCTGTACTGTATTTTACCTCCTTTCTCTGCAGCTAAGCAGGAGCATTTTCTGCTTGAAAGCCATTTTCCCTTGCTCTGTAAATCTCTAATCCCAGGATCCTTTGCTGTGCTTGGTCTGTCCTCCTCTCTCCTAACCTCAGTGTCAGTGGATGCCTCCTTTTCCTTCTCTTATGATAAAAGTCTTGTGAGACAGGAGCAAAGGAGAGAGCCTTCAAAGACTGTCCTAAAAAACACCAAACCCCTTTGGTCATCTGATCTCTTGGGCTCAACACAGAGCTATTTCTTGTGTGTGGAGACGCATACAACTACTGAGCTTCCTGTCAGTGGAAAGCTAATGTAGAACTGCAGGAAGCCCACAGAATATTTACTGAAATACATTACAAAAAGGTTTGAGAGAAAAAGTAAGAAAACTTTTTTTTCCATTGGACAACCTCTTTAGGCATTTAATTTGGTGTCACAACTACAATATACTGTCGAAGTGATTTACATGAGACTTAAAAGGGTGTTCTCATAAGGACAACACCAGCAAAAGGAGTCCTCACACTGCATGATCTAGAACAGAAAGTCACTCTGTCAAACTTAAAGGGGTTCTGCTCAGACATAAGGTTACGACCAGCACAACCTCCTGCGTGCCTGGCAGTTCATTCTTCTCTCCGTGATGGCCGGCTCGGGAATGTGCACATGCGTACTTCTTTCCTACCTGGCCATCACATTCTGCAGTAATGTTGCTCCCTGTGTCTCCTCTGCTCCCCGGCTGTCTCAGCTCTGCTTCCCGTGTCTCCTCTGCTCCCCGTGTCTCCTCTGCTACTCAGCTGTCTCCGTTCTGCTTCCCGTGTCTCCTCTGCTCCCCGTGTCTCCTCTGCTACTCAGCTGTCTCCGTTCTGCTCCCCGTGTCTCCTCTGCTACTCAGCTGCCTCCACTCTGCTCCCCATGTCTCCTCTGCTACTCAGCTGTCTCCGTTCTGCTACTCAGCTGTCTCCGTTCTGCTTCCCGTGTCTCCTCTGCTCCCCGTGTCTCCTCTGCTCCCCGTGTCTCCTCTGCTCCCCGTGTCTCCTCTGCTCCCCGTGTCTCCTCTGCTCCCCGTGTCTCCTCTGCTACCCAGCTGCCTCCACCCTGCTCCCTGTGTCTCCTCTGCTCCCCGGCTGTCTCCGCTCTGCTACCCGTGTCTCCTCTGCTCCCCTGCTGTCTCCGCTCTGCTACCCCGTGTCTCCTCTGCTCCCCGGCTGTCTCCGCTCTGCTACCCCGTGTCTCCTCTGCTACCCAGCTGCCTCCACTGCACCCCGTGTCTCCTCTGCTCCCTGTGTCTCCTCTGCTACTCAGCTGCCTCCACTCTGCTCCCCGTGTCTCCTCTGCTCCCCGTGTCTCATCTGCTCCCCGTGTCTCCTCTGCTCCCCGTGTCTCCACTGCTCCCCAGCTGCCTCCACTCTGCTCCCCGTGTCTCCACTGCTCCCTAGCTGCCTCCACTCTGCTCCCCGTGTCTCCTCTGCTCCCCGTGTCTCCTCCGCTCCCCGTGTCTCCTCCGCTCCCCGTGTCTCCTCCGCTCTCCGTGTCTCCTCTGCTCCCCGTGTCTCCTCTGCTCCCCGTGTCTCCTCTGCTCCCCGTGTCTCCTCTGCTCCCCGGCTGTCTCAGCTCTGCTTCCCGTGTCTCCTCTGCTACCCAGCTGCCTCCACCCTGCTCCCCGTGTCTCCTCTGCTCCCCGTGTCTCCTCTGCTCCCCGGCTGTCTCAGCTCTGCTTCCCGTGTCTCCTCTGCTACCCAGCTGCCTCCACCCTGCTCCCCGTGTCTCCTCTGCTACCCAGCTGCCTCGACCCTGCTCCCCATGTCTCCTCTGCTCCCTGTGTCTCCTCTGCTCCCTGTGTCTCCTCTGCTCCGCTGCTGTCTCTGCTCTGCTCCCCGTGTCTCCTCTGCTCCCCAGCTGCCTCCACTCTGCTCCCCGTGTCTCCTCTGCTCCCCGTGTCTCCTCTGCTCCCCGGCTGTCTCAGCTCTGCTTCCCGTGTCTCCTCTGCTCCCCGTGTCTCCTCTGCTACCCAGCTGTCTCCACCCTGCTCCCTGCGTCTCCTCTGCTACCCAGCTGCCTCCACTCTGCTCCCCGTGTCTCCTCTGCTCCCCGTGTCTCCTCTGCTCCCCGTGTCTCCTCTGCTACCCTGTCTCTCTGCTACCCAGTGCTCCACTCTGCTCCCCGTGTCTCCTCTGCTCCCGTGTCTCCTGCTCCCCTTAGTCTTCTCTGCTACCCAGCTGCTTCTGCTCTGCTCCCTGTGTCTCCTCTGCTCCCCGGCTGCCTCCGCTCTCTCATCTCCCCGCAGCAAGGAGTTATTTTCTGCGGGCAAGCCAATCACTTACCATCAGTGCTCAGCTTCCCATGTGTCTTCTGCTCCCTAGCTATCTCCGTTCTGTTCCTTGTGTCTTCTCTGCTCCCCAGCTGTGTCTGCTCTGCTCCCCGTTTTTCCTCTGCTACCCGGCTGTCTCTGCTCTGCTCCCCTTAGTCTGCTCTGCTCCCCGGCTGCCTCCGTTCTGCTCCCCGTGTTTCCTCTGCTCCTCGGCTGCCTCCGCTCTGCTCCCCTTAGTCTGCTCTGCTCCCCGGTTGCCTCCGCTCTGCTCCCCGTGTTTCCTCTGCTCTGCTCTCCGTGTGTCCTCTGCTCCCCGGCTGCCTCCGCTCTGCTCCCCGGCTGCCTCTGCTCTGCTCCCCGTGTTTCCTCTGCTCCCCGGCTGCCTCTGCTCTCTCATCTCCCCGCAGCAAGGAGTTATTCTCTGTGGCCTAGACAATCACTTACAATTAGTGCTCAGCTAGACCACAGAGCTCCTCACGCTGTCGTGTATTGAGCATCGGGATCGTGCACGGGAAGTGGCACAATGACGTCACAGGAGCAGCTTGCCAGCACTTGAACACCTCTTTATTCCAGGCAGTAATGGATGAAGGGGGCCTGTCAGGTACTGAAATAAGGACTTGGCAAAACCCCTTTAATCCGTTGTCGTATTACATGGACAGCCATTCGTGTCAACCAAATATTTTACTAGGAAACTATAAAAAAAAAAAAAAGCATATTAAAGAATCAGATCCAGCAGACATACATCCTTATCATAAAGTGCATTGGCAGCTATTATTTTATGAAACAATTTGCTGCAAGGGAAATGTAGTATTAAATTACGGCAATGTCACACGATTCCTGAATGGGCAAAGTAGGAGAGACTGGTAAATATTTGAGAAAAAACAAGGTAAGCCCAGGCTTTTACAATGGCTTTGTTTTGTTTTTATGGAGCTAATTTTTTTTTCTTTTTAATGAAAAAATGAGAATCGGAAGCTGTTCCCTCTGGAGTCATTATGAAAGCAGCCTCACACAGATGTGCTATAAAGTAATGAGGTTTCTCATTAGAAAGAGGCACCAGGTTGGTGTGTGTAGACTTATTGCCTTGACGCTCCCCTGAAATTTAAATATCCTTAGGGCATGTCCCCACGGCACGGGTTTTCGGGCGGTTTTTCAGCTGGTTTGCGGTTTTGCAGACCGCCTGAAAAACCATCCAAAAACGAGCACAATGGTGCCCTATGGAAAACCCGTGCAGCAGGCCCCACTCCACAGGTTTTCTGTCGGGCGTTTTTTCCGCCCGCGGTCCGGCGGCAAAACATTGAACATGCACATTCTTCAGTCCGGTTTCCGGACGGAATCTGTGCATGTCAATGTGGAGGGGGAGGGCTTTTCTCCGCTCATTGCGGAGAGAAGCCGCCCCCCCCCCCCCACGGCCATGGGGACGGCCGCAAAAAAACCGGCAAACTGACCGGTATTTGTCCTCTGCAGTGGGAACGCACCCTAAAAGGCTCATGGGAAAAAGAGCTGCAGCACCCTCTATTGGTGTAGTATTCAAGTCATATCCGACTAGTGGAGTCTTGCAACACTATAGGGGTTAACAAACCTTGCCGGTTAGCCAGGTCAGTTAGTCAGATATGACTTGAGGAATGCTCCAAGGGCAAGGCAACTGTTTCCCTATGAGCCTTTTAGAATACAGATTGCTGCTATTTGTGCCATATGATCCCTCCAAAACTCATAACTACTATGCACAAGAGAATAAAGGACAATCAGTCTGTGGTTTGAAATTTGGTAAAGTATATTTTGTGTGGTAAAAGTTTGTATTATTTTTTTTGCAGAGTTGATGATGATACATCCACTTGGATAAAGTACGCCAATATAACCCATGATGGCAACATTACAGCTGTTAAACCAACACGTATGACAACCACATGCATTTTGGATTTTTACTACTTTCCATTTGATATTCAGAGGTGTACTGTATCCTTTAACAGTATTATGCACCTTGGTGAGTTTTCCTTTAATTTATTTTTCTTAAAGATTGCATAGATTCATTCAATAGATGGCTTACAGGGGTCCTGTTTTGCTATACACAATACACTAGGGGCGACATATCTGAAAATTGGCATCGCCGCAGCAGGTTTTAGGCGCATTTAATCAGTGTAAAGTGCGCCTGTAAGTACGATCTTTCTGAAACCTGGTGTCTGGTATAGCTTGCATAGTAAACTTACTGCACCGAAAAAGGTGCATTGTGCAATCGAGGTGCACAGAGTATATTTAATTTTTGGCGCATTACAATGTGTCGTGCCCGGTGTATAATGCGCCTAGTCTTGGTATATTACAGTTCATTTATATTGAGAATATGGCGTCAAAAGTTTTTTGGGTGCAAAATACACCAAACCTATGGTGCATTTGTATTGGGACATGTCGCCCTAGGTGTCTATGCTATTACCTACTCCATACAGAAAATGATGAAATAATTAGTGGTATTCTTAGACAGGTATGTCAGATCCTATTGCAGGACACTTTTATGCACGTCCCTATTTTAAGTTTCTAGACACGTTCTTCACTATAGTAAAATAATTTGACAAAAAAGTAAAGAACACCCTGGTCGATATACCATATTTTTTTATCCGTTTTGAAGAGCCATAAATTCCAGAGCGTTTGTCCGAAAAGCGGCTTAAGTATATGACAGAAGACAAAAACAAGTACTGTAACTATCAGGGCTGGGACGACGGGTAGACAACCGTCTAGTGCGCCACTTCATCCCAGACAGGAAGGGTGCGCAAGAAGGTATGGAGTGGGCTGAATTTCTCATTAGGGAAGCGCTATATGTCTTATTTGCCTGTGGCACCAGAATACCGTGTCCCAGTAGTAATAACCATCACTAAATGAAAAACAAACAAGTGGAGAGGAAGAGAAGACCCTGCCTTCGGGGCTTGCAATCTAAAAGAGAGGGAGAAAGAGAAGGTGAGGGAATGAGCTAATGCAGTGGCTGCAGAGTTATTGTAGGTTATAGGCTATCCTGAAGAAATTGGTTTTCATGTTACTTACTTAAAACTGAAGGTTTTGCTTGTGGAGGAGAGTCGGATGTGTTGGGGATAGCACAGTCCACAGTATGGGGAATGCACTGGAAAAAACCTTGGTGGTGGTTGTGTGAGAAGCTTACAAGAGAAAAGCAGAGAATGTGTTCCTGTAAGGATTGGAAATAACATGAGGGGAGGTATTGGGAGATTAGGACAGAGATGGATGAGGGGGGACAGTTTATGGGGATTAATGAGAAGAGAGATGGATCAACTGGGCAGCAAAGTAGCATTATTGTAAAGTCAACATGAACAAAAAAGCAAAAGCAAGAAATGCTATTAAGATACAGGGAGCAAGCTCTTGAATGCACGGTTATAGGGACATGGTCGGAATTTAACGGTTTCCCCAAAGTGGAAAATGTTTGGGACTAGGGAGGAGTGTGGAGCCATCGTGGAGTGGAATGGGGAAAAGATGATGAACTCCATTTTGTTCATGTTGAGTTTTAGAAACCAGGAGGAGAAAGAAAGCCCTTATGGACAATAGACACTCTGGTATCCTGGAAAGCAGAGAATAAAGATCTTGGACAGAGAGATGTCATTAGTGTAGAAGCGGTAATGAAAGTAATGAAATTCTATGGGTTGTCCAAGGACATCTGAAGGAGAGTTTAGAGAGGAGAGTTCCCTTACTGAACCCTAGAAACATCACCAGAGACAGGGCGAAACGAGTAAGTGCTGTGAGAGTGAGAAATGCTAAGCACTTAATTGGTGAGGTAGGAGGATCTCCAGGAAAGAGCCAAAGGATGAAAGAATGTGTAGCAGGAGAGAGAGGTCAACTGTGTCCAAGGCAGAGGGTAGGTCTTGGAGGAAGTGCATGGAGTAGAGACTTTGGCAGTTTTTAGGTCTTTACTGACTGTGAGTAGCGCGGTTCAAGAAGAGTGGTGCGGTCAAAAAGTGAGTTGGATAAGGGATGGGAGGACAGTTTAAGATGAGTTGTTCAAGGAGTTTCAAGTCAAATGTAAGTAGCGTGGCGAGACAATAGTTGAACAAATAGGACAGGTCAAGGGATGGCTTCTTAAGTATGAGTGTGAAAGAAGAAGGCTAGATATTAGTGCTTAGCATTAGGTTAAAGAGAATTATTAGGGCTGGGATAATCAATATACTAATGTTCGGGATTAAGTGGGGTGGTATTGTGTCAAGCAATTTAAGATAAGAAGAATGATTGATGTTCAGCGTTCTTCAGATAGCACTCAATTGTTTATTTACGTAGGAGATAAACAATAAGTGACCCACAGCAAAAGACTAACACGTTTCAGGTCACGTGGACCCTTAATCATAGCATACATTGAATACACAGGTGTTCTTTTTAAAAGAGAGACAAACCAATGAATAACAAAGATAAAATCACGTGGTACAAAAAAGACACACATATTCAGACAACATCAAGGGACTTGCAGGAAGAAGAAAACTGATCAAGATAAACATATATCAATAATACAGAACTAAATCTGTTCTTTTATTTAAGCCATATGGTTGATAAGTTTTCAACAGAAACATCCAGAAAGCCTCATGAGACCGCAGCTTCTGGATGTGATCTCCTCCCCTCTCAGGCATAACCCTTTCCAGACCAACAGCAGATAGAGAATCTGTGCTGCAGTTGTGAAAAGTGATACAATGTGCTGACACTGCTGAAATACGATGAAAATCCATTGATTTGACATCAGAAAGGTGTCTGCGAATCCTTACTTTAAGTGCACATGAGGTGCTGCCCACATATTGTTTCCTGCATTCGTTACATGATATTAAATATACAACAAACGTTGTATTACAGTTTATATAAGTTTTAATATTATAACTGTTATTTGTAACAAAAGATATAAACTGAGTAGACACTTTCAGAATTGAACAACAGATACAGCGTCGATGTGAACACTTGTAACAACCTGGATACATTAACCAGGTGGGTCTAGGTTTCTTTTTAGGCCGTATTCACACGGCTTATTCCCGACGGATTTGTGAGCCGTAATCCGCCGTGAATAAGGGGCGGGACGGGGGCGGGGCCGGAGCGCGGCGGGGGCGCCGCTCCCGGTCCCATAGACAATGCATGGTTTACGGCGCGTACGCGACGTAAATAATGTGCATGTCACTTTCTCCCCCCCGCGGCGGAATCGACGAGCGTGGAGGAGCGACGGAATCCACTGTTCTCTATGAGAACTGTGGATTACCGTAATTACTCCGACGGATTGGCGCCATACTGCAGCGTAAATCCGACGCGGAGTACGGCGCCAATCCGTGCCCAAATAAGCCGTGTGAACGAGGCCTTAGGGAGAAGGGAAGGGGAAAGAATGTTTCCCAGAGTCAAATTTTTTCTTGAGACACATTTTAAACCATTTTTAAGGACCTCATAATAACCCTGATCGTTATAGTGTACAGGTAGATGTTTATTGATTAAATGGGATATCTGTTTATATTCTTTTGAAAAAGTGGTAGAGAAAACAATAGGTGAATTACTTGTCATTCTGTCAGGTTTCTTGTTGTTCAGACGTAGGAGACTATCATGAGTTTTCTGTGCGGCTTTTTCCTCTGCTGCTTTCAGCATCCACTGTGGATAATCTCGTTGTTTCAATCTATCATTTAGAGCTACTGCAGAGATTTTATACATAGCTTGCTCAGAATTATTTCTTTTCAATCTTATATGTTCCCCCACCGGGACAGCTTTAATGGTATGTATAGGATGACAGGATTTAGCATGCAGGATAGAGTTACCTGCTGTGTCCTTGCGAAACGACTCACTCCAGACAGTCCCAGACGCAGCGTCACCGATTAAAAATACGTCCAGAAAAGCAATTCTGGACGCATGATAAGAAAAAGTGAATGTTAGTGACAAAAAATTAGAATTGAGATAGGAAATAAAGAGCGGTATGGTCGCCTCACTACTCTTCCAGATGATAACCAGGTCATCTATGAAGCGACCATACCACTCCAACTGGGTTATTTTCATGAAAAATATACATGCTTTCCCACCAAGCCATATATATTATAGCGAAAGACGGTGAAAATTTCGCTCCCATCACTGCTCCTGTAGTTTGTAAGAAAAACCTTGATTCAAACATAAAAAAATTATGTTTTAATAAATAAAAAATAGATTGAATCAAAAATTGTTTTAATGGGTCTGCATAATTACTATACAGGTCCAAAAACCAAATCAGGGCGACCATGACTAGGTCATGGGGGATGCAAGTATACAGTGACGCTACGTCTGCTGATATCCAGAGGAAGCCAGCCTGCCAGGATATCTCTTTTAATGTAGTAAGGACATGTTTCGTGTCTTTGACAAAGCCGGGTATATTCTTAAGTAGTGGTTGAAGGAGACTGTCAACCCAAGCCCCTAGGTTTTCATTCAATGAGGAAATACCAGATACTATCGGTCGTAGTGGGGGCGGAAAAGTTTTTTTTATGGATTTTAGGGAATGAGTGGAAAATTGGAATCACTGGATGGTCTATGATGATAAATTGGGCTTGTTTTTCAGTCAAAACACCTGATGCTACACCACAATTAATAAGTTGTTGTAATTCCTTTTTATATTTGAAAGTTGGATCATGAGGCAGGGGAGTATATGTAGTAGTGTCATCGAGCATACAAAGATTCTGCCATACATACAATCCTCTGTCCATGACCACAACTGAACCCCCTTTATCCGCCTGCCGTATTACAATATCCTCCATTTTGGACAAAGATTGTAGAGCATACTGTTGTGATCTGGTTAAATTATTTATCTTTTTATTATTAGTTTTATTATATAAATCACAAAGCTCAATTTCCACCAATTCTTGAAACCGATCAGCAGCTGCTGATCTGGATTGAATAGGGTAAAATGTCGAGTTGGAAACATGAAAAGTATCAGATACACATATATTATTGGATCCAGATCCCTGACCCAAATTCTGCAAAGACATAACAGCCACCTGTTCTGCAAAACTCGAACAAATTAAAGACATATTGAATAAAGCATTATCATCTGAGACATTATCACATATCGGTATATTATTGTTCTCCTGAGTCTCCCCATCATTTGATATATTTAGAAAAAATTTTTTACAGTTAACTTTCTTACAAACCGTTTCACATCTAAAATAGTTGAGAATAAATCAAAATGTGAGGTGGGAGAGAAAGAGAGACCCAACGATAACACCGAAATCTGATCAGAAGACAAGATTTTTGCCGACACATTAACTACAGTCAATATAGTTTCCTCTGATATTTGTTTTTCACCTGACATTTCGGAAAACGATGAGGGCCTCCTGTGTTTCCTCCCAGCCCGTCGTTTTTAGATGGTAGACGGTGAGCAGGAGTTCTGGGTGTAAGTGCAGATGGAGTGGGAGGAAATAACTGTTCTTTAATCTGCATACGTTGCTCTGTTGTAACTGAAGCTGTATCAGATGACTCTGGTTCAGAAGACCCAAAATTTACACGTCCCCCCATACGTCTGTGATGGACTCCATGTTTTTCAAAATAGATCTAGGTGTAGCAGACACATGGATAGGATACACATTGTCCGATTTATAGTCCTGTAGATCACATAGGTATTTTGAATGCTTAATCTCTACTATGGTAGATTCCAACTTGGCGATTTTTGCTTTCAGACCTGCATCCTATTGGGGAAACGCAGGTAAGTTAGAAAAAGGATTAATATTGGGTCAAGAGAACAAGTAGTGAGGTGAGTTTTGAAGATTAGGGTGGAAAGCTTGTCATCATTGATGGTGGAGAAACAGGTTAAGGGAAAAGAACACTGTGCAGGTGTGTAGATGGTTGCAGGGACTGTAGGTAAAAGATTTCTCTGATGTTTTTGATCTTGTGTTGAAGTGTGTGGCACAGTTTTCAGCTGAGATGAGAGATGTGGGATGCGCAACAGGGGAACGGAGTAGGGAACTGAAAGTGTTAAATAACTGTCTAGGGGTATGAGACAGAGAAGATTTGTGAGTGGTAATGTTGTCTTATTTGGCAGAAGTAAGTGCAGACTAGAAGTTGAGGATTTATTGTTTGTTTGTATGTAGTAAACATTTTTGTGCGGTTGGTTTTCCTCCAGTACCAATGTGCAACTCTGGAAGCTCACCTTAGTTACTGTATGAGAACATCATTAGTGTTAGGTTGGTCCTCCGGAAGATTAGAGGATCTATTCTGGTGGGCCTAAGGTCCAGTCAATGCACCCCCCTTATAGTGGAACTTTAGGAGTCACAGTTTCTGTAGTAGCAACTGGACCTCTAAACCAGTGGAGCCAACAGGCCCCCCTCACCACCAGCTGACTGCATAGGCTGACTACAGTTACAGCTGAACAGTCCTTTCTGTACCACCCTGCACCCATCTCTATGATAAGTGCTGGGAGCAAACAGGAACTGATTATCGAGACAGTCCTGAAGCCTGAAAATGCGAGTAACCAATGGACCCTACTTATATAACATTACCCCTTTCACTATCCTGCACAAGGCATCCTTCCATTAACCCGTTCACTGCCTTGTAACAACAAGTATGCTTACATTAACCCCTTACATCCCTATACTACCAGATATGCAGCATTATCCCTCCCACTACCCTTAACCAAGGATCCATACATTTAGGGCCACATGTATGAAACTGTTTTGGTCTAAAACTCACTTTTGTCCCCATAGAAACCTATGGGGAAAAAGTGAGTTTTTAACCAAAACGGTTTCATACATGTGGCCCTTAGTGTCTACACTGCCATAGACCTCAAGGATCCATGCATTAACCTCTACAGTGGCCTAGGCCACCAGAGATCTTTGCATTGATCATTACACTGCCCTAGACAACCAGCAATCCTTGCATTTACCCCTTTACGCAGGCCCGGACTGACCATAGGGCAAACCGGGCATTTGCCCGGCGGCCGACTAGAGTGTCCTGGGAGCCGGATCACACCGGCCCGAGGAGAGGACTGGTGTTCTCACCCCACGTGCGGGCCCCGATGGTGCCGGTCTGTGGCGCGCTACGGGGGCCGCAAATGGTCGCATCAGCGACCGGACCCCTGTGGCAGGGGGCTCACAGGCCCCCCCCGCTCGCCAACACGGCTGCATGGCCGGGTCACCGCCCAGCCATGCAGCCACTACTGATCCCGTTAAGTTCCGGCTTCCCAGAGGCCGCGGGGCAGGCGCGCGTGTAATTGGACGTGCATTCGCACGCCTGCTCTCGCGCCCCCCGCACTCATGCAGTGGAATAGCGGCCACCGGCTCCAGATGAAAGAGGAAGGGACAGCGGGTGTTCCGGTTGAGTATTACTTTTCATTTTTTTTTAAACTACTTTCTGGTCCCTGGCTCCTATACTGACCCTGCCCCTGCCCTGGCTATATACTGCCCCCTGCCTGCCACTGGCTATACTGCCCCTGCCCTGCTGCCTATACTGCCCCTCCCTGGCTGCCTATACTGCCCTGCCCTGGCTATATAACCTGCCCCCTGGCCTGCCTGCCTAACTGCCCCTGCCCTGGCAGCATATACTGCCATGGCCCTGGCTGCATAAACTGCCCCTGCCCTGGCTCCTATACTGCCCCGCCCTGGCTATATACTAGCCCCTCCCTGCCCTGGCTAGAATACTTCCCTGCCTGCCCTGGCTAATACTCCCCTGGCCCTGACTGCCTATACTGCCCCTGCCCTGGCTAGATACTGCCCCCTGCCCTGGCTGCCTATAATCTGCGCCCCTGCCCTAGCTGCCTATACGTGCCCTGCCCTAGCTGCCTATACCTGACCCTCCCGCTATATACTGACCTGCCTGGCTGCCTATACTGCCCCTGCCCTGGCTGCCTATACGCCCCTGCCCCCTGGCTATAGACTGACCTGCCCTGGGCTTATCCTTATACCTCACCCCTCCCTGGCTATATACCGCCCCTGCCCATATACCTGCCCCTGCTTCTGCGCCTGGCTATATAGCTGCCCCTGCCCTTGCCCTGGCTATAAACTAGCCCCTGCCCTGCCCCTGGCCTATATACTGCCCCTGCCCTGGCTGCCTAACTGCACCTGTCCCTAGCTGCCTATACTGCCCCTGCCCTAGCTGCCTATACTGCCCCAGCCCTGGCTCTATACTGACCCTGCCCCTATGCTGCCCTAATCACTCCCCTGCCCTGCTATATACTATACTGACCCTGCCCTGGCTGCCCTATACTGCCCCTGCCCTGGCTGCCTATACTGCCCCTGCCCTGGCTAAATACTGACCCTGCCCTGGCTGCCTATACTGCCCTGCCTGGCAAATACTGCCCTCTTCCCATATACTGCCCCTGCTCTGCCCTGGCTATATATCGCCCCAGCCCTGCCCTGGCCTATATACTGCCCTGCTCGGCCCTGGCTATATACAGCCCCTGCACTGGCTGCCTATACTGCCTCCTGCCCTACTGCCATACTGCCCCTGCCCAAGCAGCCTATACTGACACTGCCCTGGCTATATACTGACCCTCGCCCTAGCTGCCTATAAGCCCCGCACTGGCTGCCTATACTGCCCTCGCCCTGGCTATATACTGACCGCATCGCCCTGGCTGCCTATCTGAACCCTGCCCGGGCGTATATACTGACCTGCCCTGGCTGCCTATACGCCCCGCCCGGCTATATACTGCCCCCGCCCTGGCGTAATACTACTGCCACCTGGCCCTGAGGCCTGCCCTATACTGCTCCTCCTGCCCTGGCTGCCTATACTGCCCCTGCCCTGGCTATATACTGCCCCTGCCCTGCCCTGCCCTAGCTGCCTATACTGCCCCTGCCCTGGCTATATACTGACCCTACCCTGGCTGCCTATACCCTGCCCTGGCTGCCTATACTGCCCGCTGCCCTGCATATACTCGGACCCTGCCTTGCTGCCTACACTGCCCCTGCCCTGGCTATATACTGCCCCTGCCCTGGCTATATCCTGCCCCTGCCCTGGCTGCCTAGAAAAGCCTGCCCCTGGCTATATACTGGCCCCTGCCCTGGCTGCTAACTAAAGCCTACCCTGGCTATATACTAGCCCCTGCCCTGGCTTGCCTATAATAGCCCTACCCTGGCTATATACTCCCTGCCCCTGGCTGCCTATAACTCAGCCCATGTACCCTGGGCTAATATACTACTGCCCCTGCCCTGGCTGCCCTATAATAGCCGCTGCCCTTGCTATATACTCGCCCCTGCCCAGCTATATTATCCCTGCCCTGGCTATATGATCCCTGCTGGCTATATGATGCCCTCCCGGGCTACCTATACCCTGCTGGCTACCTATACACTGTCTGGCTAAAATGATGCCCGCCCTGGCTACTGTTAACCCGCCCTGGCGACTATACCCTGCCCTGGCTACTATGCCCTGCCCTGGCTACTATGCCCTGCCCTGGCTACTATGCCCTGCCCTGGCTACTATGCCCTGCCCTGGCTACTATGCCCTGCCCTGGCTACTATGCCCTGCCCTGACTATATGACACCCTGCCCTGGCTATATGATGCCCCTGCCCTCGGATACCTATACCTCCCTGGCTATATGATGCCCAGCCCTGGCTACCAATACCCAGCCCTGGCTATAGATGGCCGCTGCCCTGGCTACCTATACCCTGCCCTGGCTATAAAAAGCCCTGCCTGGCTAATCCTATACCAATCCCTGGCTATATGATGATGCCCTCCCTGGATACCTATACCTGTCCTGGCTATAGAGCCCTGCCTGGATACCTATAACCCTGCCCTGGCTAGATAAGCCCTGCCTCTGGCTACAACTAGTACCCTGCCTGTGGCTGCTCTATAATAGCCCTGCCTACCTAAACACTGTCCTGCCTGCCCTATATACTGTCCCTGTCTGTCTATAAGTGCTCTGTCTGCCTGTAATACTGTGGCCCTGTCTTGCCTGTATCTGTCCCTAACCTAACCTGTATACTGTCCCTGGCCTACCTGTATAACTGGCCCTGCCTGCCTACATACTAGCCCTGCCGGCCTAATGGGGGTCTACCTATTTACATGCCACCTTACTGACATTTTTTTAATTTCCTAATTTTTAGGTTCTAACAGACGCTGTATTGGGGAATTGATAGGAAAGTGCTGGAAAGAGAGGATCCTAAGATGTATTTGTTTAAATTCCACAGGTACGATTATGTACCACTAGAAGAAGACCATTGCATGCAGTACCGAACAACCAAGGGAAGGCGTCATTGAGGTTTGGGCCATAAGGAAAGAAAAGGAGAAGAGAAACAACTCCCATCAGAGATGACGTCTCCTGTGAGTCCCTGCCTGTCAGGGGTCATTTTACTTCCCTGGTTGGTCAGTGGCCTGTATTCATGTGTTGTGACGCTGACAACTGGGGATGTGTATTGTTGTAGTATGCTGTGCTATGTAGTGTCAGTGTGCGATGGGGTTGGCCCGATTGTAAAGCAAGTGCACACATGACGCGTGAGGGAGGGGGGTTTCGTACTGCATCACTGTTTTTCTTTCTGTGCTTGTTGTTAGGGGGCTCTCACTCAGAGCGGGTTTTGGCTGCATGTTTGTGTGGGCGGGTTTGTTTGTGTGGATATTTGTTCAGCATTAACGGCTCTGCCTGTTCGGTCATAAAACGCACCGAATACCCAAGCAAAAATGCTGACACAAAAACGACACCGTGGAAAAGCACTATTTATGGTGTGGTTGTTTATAGTATGGTGGACGGGGCGTGAAAAAAGGGGATTGTTTGTTAGTGTTTTGGAGGTGGGGATATGGGGGCGATGACTGAGTTTGTGTTGAAAAGGAGGAAATGAAGGATGGGGATAGGTATATTTGATGTAAGGTTGGTTATAAAGTAATCAGTGGGTGATGTGTTATGGGTAAAGGATTAATCTGAAATATAATAATTGAAAGGTATGTTTTAGAGTAAATTAAAGTTTAATTGATTGGTTAGTTTAGAAATTTGATGTGTTGGGGATTGGGTTTAATGGTTTGGGGTGTGTATATGAAAAAGAAGTGATAATGATTTAGGGAGGTATGTTGAAAAGCTTGGGAAAGTTAGGGAATGGAAGGTTGAATAATTTTTGGGTGTTTTATGGGGGGTGTTAGTGTTTTAGGTTGTTGAAGTTAGGAAAAATGTTGGTTTTTTGTTAATGGAGTAGTGTGAAGGGTGTAGAGTTGTTGATTTATATGATGGGATTATGAATGATGATAAGTAAATATGGGTAATAGGGGAAAGGGGTATATGGGAAAAGAAGTTTTGGGTGTGGTGGTATATAGGATGTTGGTGTATATGGGTATGGGGGGTTGTGTTGGTTATATGGTGGTATGGGGAGATGATGTTTTTGAGGGGGTATGGGTTGTTGGTTTGGGATGGATGGTATGGAGGTATTGTTGGTGGGGGATGGGGGTATGATGGTTTATGTTGGGTTGGTGTTATGGTGATTGTATTGTGGATATGGGTGTTTGGATGAGAATTTGTGAGGGAGTATGTATGAATGTTATGGAATGAAAATGATTTATTGGTGTTTTGTATTAAGATAGAATATCCCGGAGGCGGCGTACTAGAACCATAGCGTAGCTACATATTTGTAGTGTTGCTATGGTATTTCTGGGCGCATAACAGCTGGAACAGGTAGAGCACTTTCAAAGTGGTATACCTGATACCGAACTGTCACCCGAGCGCTAGACTGCGCCTGATTTATGACCCGCTGTAGAGTGGGTTTATAAATCAGGCGCCTTCTAGACGAATGTTAGGCGCATGAAATTTGACATGTTAACGCCAAATTTCATGCATGTTGCCCTTAATGTCTAAGCCTACACTGTACGATATAAAGGGTGTGGTGTGTTATAAATAATTTAAGAGGACACATTGTATAAGATCATGTCAGGAGGCACAGTGCTTATTATAATTTATGCTGATATTTTGCACCAGAGCCAATAAGGGCGAAATGTCAGAAAAAAAGCCGTCGCTTCTAGTACCAGTTTTTAATGGCGGCATGTAAATGAGTGTATTATCAACCTGAATAAATAAACCTGTCAAAAATCTGGCATGTTGGTATGCCTTGTATAGCATATTTAATGCAATTAATGTTAGGCCTATTAGCCCATAAAAAATTGCATTCATATCATTGCTACTTATTTGATTGTGCCTACTTTAGACCGCATCAAAAGTTCAAAGATGTGTCCCTAGTTTTGGTGGAACGACAGTCAGGTAATTTAGGTTTTACTGGCGGTCAGACAGTTTTTTTGGTGCAAAATACACCAAAAAAATGGTGCAGCCCTAATGGGACATGTCGCTCTAAGTCTTTAGCTATCCCCCTCTATTTTGCACCAATATCAGCAAGCCTTACTATACAGTTGTGGTAGTTTTGCATTACTTCTATATAGCTGAATGATGGGCTCTGATAATGATTTCCTCCAGTAGGCCCAAGGTAGCCTAGTGTGACATTGGACATGATAGATGCAGTACCTTGATTAGGTTCTCTCAATCTAGGAGTCAGAACAGATAACTGATCTATTCCAGCAGCTCTCATTTTGGTTGACTTGAGATGCCCAGATATTACATATGGATGGCCACAGTTTCCTCTGGCAAAATCATCTGCCATCATAAAGGGCAATCAGCGGATTCCCTCAGGTGATGCATCTAGCATGGGACTGTCTCTGATTAAACGCCCTTTAACCTATTTTGCTCAGATTTTCTTTTATATTTCAATATTTATATAAACTTAAACCCTTAGGCCATGTTCACACGGCTTATTTTGCCGCGGATTGGCGCCGTACTGCGCGCCGGATTTGCACTGCAGTACAGCTCCAATCCTGTTCCCGTCATATACAGGTAATCACATTTCTCCTAAGAACTATAACCCGTCCGAACGAGAAATATCCCCCGCGTCCCGCCAACCTCACAAAACACACACCTTACGGAGCTCGGCGAATTCTGGCCGGGCGGGAAGTAATTGACATTGGCAGGGCAGTGAGGATACAGTGCGTGCGAGATGTATCAAAACACACACACTTGTTATATCTTATCTCATCTCTCTACAAAAACGGATTGAAAATGTCAATCCTCCTCAACGAATAAACAATTAAGAATAACTAAACCTCAAAAACAAAACAATATGCTCCGCGCTCGGAGTGCTCGCGCGAGAGCGAGCCACATGCCGTTAAAACCAAGCCATCTACACGTAAGCAAGCCAATCATAGAATACACCCAAAATGAGCGCTGCGTCTAACTTCGATACCTAACGCAACCAAAATCTAGACAATACATACGGTCAACACAGCTTTGATTAAGACGTGTGGAAATCGGGCCTAAAGCCGAATATTTGTAATAGGTACAATATACTAATTAGATTTTCATATCTCAGCTTTTACTGGACCCAACTTTTGTCTCTCCCCTGAACAACATACAGACCAGATCCTATGCATGCTGAAGCTGCAGTCACATTAATTATTTTTCTCCTTTATTCCTTTCCAATATACAATTTGTAGATGAGCAACAAGTAATGAACAGATGGATAAGAGGATCATACTATCCAGTTGTATTTGTTGTCTGTTATCATGGAGACACAGAGCTCTGCATAGGAGCTATAAACCCATTCCCCTCCCCCCAAAAAAAGTTTTGGTGAAGACTGCAAAATTGCCTATATTTTTTATTTCATAAAACATAAAAATGTTTGCAAAGCGGGACACAGCCTGAAAAGTCCATCTTCTTTAGTGGACTGAATGAACTTGTCAGGTCTACACTGTTTTCCATTTCCCATGTCACATAAGGCCATGACTACACAGCGCAGGTTTGTGGTCAGATTTTTAAGTGGATTCAGTATTTAGAATCCGCAAAAATCAGACTGTAAATCCTCCCTATAGACCTCAATAGAAAATACAAGCTGGAGTCTACACAGTTCGGCTTTTCTATTGTTGGATTTCAAAACTCCCGACTTATTGAGCATGTTCTATAATCGGTGGATTCTAGTACACTTCAATGTTAAAGGGCTGGCCGAAAACCGACCGCAAAATCCACACCGAAAACTGCAGCAATGGTAAAATATAGTCTTGGAATTGAGTCTCATATTTAATGATACGTGTCGCAGAGAGAAATTAGTTGGGATGTAATCATACAAATAATGATAGAATAACATGTCCTAAGGAAAGAGTGATACCTCAAACACGACTAACCTTAAGATTTTCTGGTCTTATATCTGAAAGCTGGCCATCAGTGATGTTAAATAGCAAACCAAGAATGACTTGTGAGTTCATGAGGGTTCTGGTTATATTGTCCTTTGAGAAGACAATTGTTCCTGAGGCGGTGGGATGCTACCTTGTATCCAACAGGGAGATACAAGGCCCCCCCAGATATTATTCAGGAGTGTCCATCGATGACATCATCATTCATCTGGAGGGCACAAGATGTCACTTTGAGGAGTTTGTTGACAGCTCAAAAAAATTACATCGGTATGCATTTTCACATATGAGATGCAGGAGAATGTTTACACTTTCCTGATGTTCTTACATTAAAGATCTGAAAGGTAATATTCATACAGATAAGTATAGGAAACCCACAGCAAACTAACAGTTTGCTGCAAACTGGAAAAGTTACCAACCCCATAACCCTGTAAGAGAGGATACCAAAAGGTCAATTTCTGAGATTTAAGAGAAACTGCTCCAAGATGAGGACTTTAGGAGACAGTCAGGTATGTTATAGAGAGAGATTATCCTTAATCGAGGATATCCAACAAAGGTCCTGGAATCAGCCTTCAGGCAGCACAAAAACAAAACAGACGGACAACTCTGATTACAGGGTAACCCCTCAGCGAGAAAAAGAGACCAATTGAAGCACGTATAGTTGCAACTTTAGATGACATAACATCTAGAAGTCACCAAGGTATCCGCAAAAATACTGGTGTATTTTGCATGTTTGATCAGATCTAGAGGGATATCTTCCCTCAACCACCCCCTCGATAAATTATGCGGAGGGGTAGATCCATAAAAGTATAGACTGATCCATAGACATTATACACCAATGACCCCCTCAAGTACTTGGTTGGAAAGGAGAACCGATAGGTATGTTCAAATGTGGGGCAAAGATGTTGTAGCCTGTTCCAAAACATACCACAAACAGAAATCTTTTACAAGTGCCTCAAATGGAAAGCAATTTTCATTATTCGTGACTTGCCAAATTGTAACACGGAAGGAGTAGTTACATGTGTACATGCCCTGCCCACTCAAATTTTAATTGGAAAAACGAAGGTAAATATTCCAAGAGAAAGAGTGGTGAACATCTGGGGATATACGAAATAGAAGAGATACGGTCAGTGGCTCGACATGTGTGGGAAATATCATAAATGTCGAATGGAAATAGGAAAAAAACAAAAGAAAAGTAAACTCTGCGCTTTTTGATTTTGGAAGTTGTAGAATACCGTCCCCCAGAGGAGAGAATGGTATAGACGAATCCTGGGTTTTTTTGAAGGAGGCCCAAAAAGTGGATTTACCGTAAATGGACTCCTGTCCAACCCAAAGGGCCTAAATTAGACGTTGCAATTTGGTTGTATTAATAGAATAGGCTCTACTTTGGGGCCTGTCCGCATTGCTTTGCCCAGCCGCACTCTCCATAGAGGACCACTATGGATTCTTTTTAATTCTGACCATGAACGATTGTATCAGTGTCTATTTTTTCATTTTTCATTATATTCATTGTTACTTACAGCTTTGATAATCCAAGTCAGCTGAGGACAATGAATTTTGTACCCCGAATGTTCTTCTTTTTAGGCCCATATTTAAGCCCATGTCAATTAGCACGTGTTTGCCATATTAATATTTGCTCAGGGAAAGTCAATTATATATGCCCCGCCACATTAGTCTTTTATTATTATATATTATGTAGACAAGTGAGTGTTGGTAGTAAGTACATTGGCTGAGGGTGGACACTGTGACAGTTTATTCGCGTTTATGTGGTTAGTAGCATATCGCAACTTCATTTATCAGATATGCGACTATCCCAATCAACTGTCCTTTCGGACATGCGCAGTGCTTTGTTGTGATTGCCAGGCGCCGCGTGGTTTCGCGGCATTCAGCATATGCGCGGTGTTCACTCGCTCCGGCGATGTTAACCGAAGTTGACGGAGGAATGTCTACTTCCGACATGCGCAGTTGAATATCCCGGAACGCCGTACAAACCATGAGCAAGAAAATAGGCGACATGTGCTCATGGGAACCTGGAAGCGCAGCATTCAGTGTATTGTTAAATGTGTAAACTCAGGTTAATTGTATCTACCCAACATCTTTGGCATTAAGGATATAAAAAGGGAGTGCAGATGACAATATAGCACTGTATCCCTCTTAATCTTGGTGCCAGCGTACTAGAGGTAGCGCGGGAATTTATCGTCATTTATACTTGCAGCACTAGGAGCTAAGTATCCATTATTTATCTAATTTTGAAGTACATGTGTTGTGATATAAGGCGTAGTTATATTAGCGTATTTCATTTTTCCACAGTGAAGAAAAATTTTGAATCCCCTATGAACCCTAGAATTGGTATGGGGATACGCGTCGGGATAGCTGGGATTTAAAGGTTTATACAGAGATCGCATGTAGTGGACAGATGTCTGTCATTAAAGCGGATCCGCTCTTTATCGGGGCGATTAATTCTCACTGGCAGATAGTCACAGTATGCTTTATCATCTAGGTATGTAGTGGTAATGTATAGGGGTTTAGATATTAATATTTTTTAAAAAAAGATAAGTAAAAGTTATGTTTTAACAGGGATTATTATTTGCAGTGATATAAAGACAACCATTACTCATTTCTGTGACAAATCACCAACTATATGTTGGTAGATCTAGGTCTGTGAATAGAGAGAACAAGTGACTAGGTGATGAAGACAATGACTCCCTGCCCCAAGCCCCAACCAAAAATATCCTACAGGTCAGATTTATCCAGCATATGTAAAAACCTCCCATTACCCCTTTGTCAAGTACTCCTGTAAGGGGGGGGGGAAGTTGTGGGTTGGTTTGGACCGTGCAGCAAACATTATCAAAAAGGTGACTATAAGGATCCCTCACATTACTTATGACAGCACGGTGGTACAGCCAGTGCATCAGATCATCTGTATTCAAAATAATATCTTACCAATTATATTGACAATGTTCGTGCCATCAGGCCCTGGTCCGCTGGCCACGGCCGCTGCGACCATAACTGCGGCTTGCATTCTTTCCTATGCTTCCTGTGTGAACCTCTGTTTCTTAGACCTGGGAATCCAAATTGATTCTATGCCAACGCCCGTGGCCAGAAATCCTCCGCACTCTTAGAGGCTAATGTTCACACGGCTGATTTTGGGATGGATTGCCGGACTGCGCTCAAATACGGCTGAAATCCGTCCCTGTCATTACGTTAATCTGTCCCTGTCAATACGGCGAGTGGGGAGAAAGTGACATGCACATTATCCTGGCGGGATACGTGCCGTGGACAATGAAAGTCTATGGGGCCGGCGAGCTGCCGGCCCCCCCGCCCCACCCCCATACACACGTTGTAATTGCGGGCGAAATCCGTCCCTTAATTACGGTGTGAATAAGCCGTGTGAACATAGCCTTAGGCGATGTTCACATGGCTTAATTGCGGGACGTATTTAGGCCCGCAATTATGCCGTGTGTAAGGGTGCAGGGGGGGAGGACGGCCCCATAGACATGCATTATTCTCGGCGGTATACGCCGTGAATAACTGACATGTCCCTTCTCTCCCTGCTCGCCGTATTCTGCGAGCAAGGAGAGGAGACATAATCCATTGTTCTCTATGAGAACTGTGGATTACCGTAATGACTGGGACGGATTTCAGCCGTAGTGGAGCGCACTACGGCGCGAATTACGGGCTGACCTATGTCCCAGAATAAGCCGAGTGAACAGAGCGTGTGGGGTTCATCTGGTCTCTGGGTGATTGACAGTTTCTGCTTCCTATCTATTCTGCTCTTCTTCCATCCCTTTCCTATTTTTAGTCACGACTTCCTCTTTCCTGTACATGCTATATTGGTTCTGTCCCTATAGTTTGTCTTTCTCTCTTTGGTTCTCCTGTACTATTCTGACTCTGCCTGTTTTTCCGGTTACTCTTGGTCTCACGATTTTGTACTGCGCTGCCCGCCCTATTACCGACTAGAACTATCAGACTACGCTTACTTGTTCTGTGTTTGTTTGTCTCTGTCTGTGTTTCACTTGGCTCAGTGTAGACATTAGTCCTCTGGTTGGGGCCGGCCTCTAAAGGAGTCAGGTTCCCCAAAAGGCAGGGACAGAGGCTGGGACCAGTGTTAGGGCCTCACTTGTCTGTGTCTTGGTGTGTGTCCCTGACAGTTCCTGACAATATACATAATAAATATACAATCACACCTTTGTTTTCAGCAATGTTTACTGCAGACATGATTTATCTAAGCATTAATATAAGACAAAAATAGATGCTAAATCAGTGGACACACAAAGGCATTAAAACACAGCACTGGACTCCTGTCAGATTTTCGGTAGATTCTAAATACTGAATCCAACTGTACCCAGCGCTATGTAGACCACAATGAAAAAACCGTTCTGTAGTCTACATAGCGCAGATTTTTTCCAGTCAATTTTAAAAAGTGCCGGATTCCGTTGTATTTTCAAACCTGTTGGATCTTCTGCAGGATTGCCATCGGATTCCCATACATTCAATGTACAAAGCTGATGGTAAATCCAAAAAACGATTTTGGATGGCTTTTTAACATTGCTGTGTAGACTTAGCCTTAGAAGAAAGGGGCAAAGGTAAAAAGGCTTAGTATTTGTTTCCTCCTCCATGCCCTGTCCATGACTCTTGGACCAATTCACCCCCATTGCTTGCGAACAATGCAGTTCCTTTAAGAAGGGGAGAACTGTATTGTTTTTTGTCACCCAGAAGCAAATTGAACAGGATCAACCATGGCTTGGCCCCCACTGCCCCACGGCGGCCACTTGGTCTTTCTCAATAGTCTTTCTCTCTATAGTATAATCTCAGTTAAAGGGACAATACTCAGAAAGTAGAATTTTTTGTTAAAACCAATAGTGTCCCTGTGACTATAGTACAATACAATGCCCCACTCAATTTTCCAGTATTAAATATAGGTCTTGTACTTCCTAGAGAACCAGATTGTCCTAAAGTCCCTGAAGAATTCCTCTGAGATGCACAGCGATGGTATGAAGTACTATGTGGACAATGGAGAGTGGCATCCACTGGATCTAGTGGTGAAAGAAAGAACAGAGGAAGGCTATTCAAGGCTCCAATTCACGGTATTGTGATTATTATTAGTCATTACTATATAGCTGTCTAGTTAAATCTCCATGTTTCAATAGAAAAGCTGTATCTGTTTCCCATGAGAGAGAGAATGGTGCCGTTCCTGACTACTCTGCTCCATCTGGCCTGGATTCAAGCAGAAGGTCGGGCCATTCAGGAGGATTATTATAACTGATTATTAATTCCAAGGTGCAGTATATTTGAGGGATACTAGCAGCTTGTGAGGAGGAAGGAGCAGATACACCGGAGAGACAGTCTAGAGTGGGGAGATGCAGGACAAAGTGCAGGAGAGAGTCCAGAAAAGCAACTGGTGGGAGAACAGCCTCTGGGTGCCTTTACACCCAAATCTAACATGGCATGGCCTGTATTCCTGCTATCTGTGACCATATCAGTTTAACCATCTGCTCTGAGGATGAAGCCTTAGACTACTGGAAGGTGGCCTAATGCTGTGAGAGCCATCTGGGACACAACGGGCCCCATTTATGAATTTTGCCATTAAAGAGTACCTATCACCACCACAAAAACACACAAAAATTGATAGATGAAATTATAAGACTTTTCTCAAATACATGTCATCAGCAAATCATAGGATTTAACTCAGTATTACAGGGGGACAATAATTAAATTATTTAAAATAATCTACTCATGTGACTCACCAAACAGCCATGGGAATCCATAGATCCTGTAGTCACACGATCCTCCAAAAAAAAGCACATCTACTTCCAAAAAGCTTTTTCACATACCCATACTGGAAGAAAGGGTTAATAGATCTCCAGACTATTTGCCCCTAAATTTTGAAGAGATCCCTAACAGAACCCTTAGAGGGATATTTGCCCTGATAAGAACGGTCCCACAAAACTGTACCTATTGTACCCTAAAGAGTATCCCTAATTACCTGGATCACGCTTACTCAAACGCGTTTCGTACATAGGTCATTGAACTCTTCAGTGGGTAGCCAAATATATCTGCCTTACTGATAGGCAAAGGTTACCATTATAAGCGGTCAATTGGGAACGGACTGGTGTGCCCTCAGGAAATCGGTATCCTCTATATTGTCCCTTTACTTTCACTTCGTAACTCAGGAGATCCTTATCTAAATGGAATACTTATGTGGGAGATACCAACTGTGCAGGGGGAGCTGAGGGCATAGCTGCTTGCATTTGAGTCTTTCACTATAGATATACTGCAGGCACAGCACACTGGGGACATAGTGTGACAGGGTTTACCTGTTGTTTCAGCTTCCTCCTCCATGTAACGTTTCCAACCCAGATGGCTGGAAATGTGCAGGTTGGGTGGATCCTCTGGGCCCACTATGAGTGCAGATGGTGAACACAAGCAGGGGGTTTTACCCGAATTTGCGGGTTTCCGGGCAGCAGGTACTGAAGCGGAGACAGGGCACTGCAGATGTTGCCGTAGAACGTATGCACTGTCCAAGTGTAGCTGGTGAATGGCTGACACAGTCCAGGATGGAAGCAGACACTGGGTATGGTAACAGGTATATGGAAAGCTGGTGCAGCGGCAGGTGTTCTGCAGGTGATGTTGAACGTGAGGCTTCAGGAGTGGCAGGAGCCAGAACAGGAGCGTGCAAAGAGCCAGAGACACCAGGGAATGTCGCAGCAGCGGCCGGGACACAGAGACACGGGCACGCTGCGGTTCGTTTGCAGGGACCGCAGCCAGGGAAACCTACAGTTTCCCTCCCCTTAAAACCCTCCGGGTTAAACCGGGTACCCACAAAACAGCCAGGGGTAACCACCTCCTCTCAGTATCCCAGGAACTGTCTTCAGGGAGGTGTCCAGAAAAATACCGGAAAACTTCTTGGACCTGGGAGCAAGAGTTAGAAACAGTAGGCAGGGGGTGGGGTGGGTGGGAGTCGGAGGTGTCATGACAGACCAGAGGCTTCTCCTGTACTTGAAGCTCCTCCAGAGGCAGAACAGTAGAAATGGGCAGAGAAATGGGTGGGCAGGATTGTACTGGATGAGCAGGCTTGAGGCAACGAGAGTGGCAATGCTTGCCCCAGTGGACGACTTCACCTGTTTTCCAATCCAGGGATGGGTTGTGAAGTTGGAACCACGGAAGCCCGAGCAGGACTGGAGCAGAAGAACTTGGAAGGACATAGAAGGAAATCTCTTCCTTGTGGGAACTTCCAATTCTAAGAGACACAGGCAGGGTACGGAACTGGACTGGCTCCTTCAGGATCTCCCCGTTGATAGAAGAAAAACGTAGGGGATTTTCTAAATGGGACACAGGCAGGCCGAACTTCTCCAGTAGATACCAATGGATGAAATTCTCAGAGGAGCCAGAATCCAGCAGAGCAGGAACTTCATGGGCAGTACCAGATGAAAAACGTAGAGTGACCGGATTGGTCAGACAAGGAGCAGATGCACCACCACTCAGGGTCCTCTCGCTTACGAAACCTAAGCACTTGGAATCACGGGGCACAGCCGGACGGACTGGGCAGTCCTTAAGATAATGTCGGGCACCACCACAGTAGAGGCATAGATTTAGGCTGCGTCGACGGGTGCGTTCTTCTGCGGAGAGATGAGTGCGGTTGACCTCCATAGGCTCATCTTGGGTGAACGCAGGTGCCAGGCGAGGCTGAGTCGGGTCTCAAGTACAAGGTGTGGAGGCTTGCGAGGACAGGAGGACACAGGCTGTTGGCAAAGCTCTAACTCCCTCTCCGCAAAACGGATGTCGATCCGGGTAGCCAAAGCGATGAGGTCGTCCAGGGTGGTAGGGAAGTCACAACCAGCCAACTCGTCCTTAATGCGTTCATCGAGGCCCCCCCCAGAAGGCAGCAACAAGGGCCTCGTTGTTCCAAGCAAGCTCGGAGGCCAGGGTGCGGAACTGGATCGCATACTGGCCCACTGTAGAGTTGCTTTGGTGGAAGCGAAGCAGTGATGAAGCAGCAGATGTGTTGCGCCCAGGTAGCTCAAAGGTTTTTCTGAAGGCGCTCAGGAATTCTTGGATGTCCCCAGTAAGCGGATCCCCTTTCTCCCACAGAGGTGAGCCTCACCTGACAGCAGGCTAATGATGAAGGCCACCTTGGCACAGTCAGATGGAAACTGGTGAGCCAGCACCTCAAAATGTATGGTGCAGTGGTTGAGGAAGCCGCAACACGTATGGGGGTCTCCAGAATAACGGGGAGGCAGGTGCAGGCTGGAACTGGACATGGCAGCAGGAGTCGGAACCACAGCAGGTGGCGAAGCAGGTGTAGATCCCAGTGCAGACAAGACTTGGTCCAGATGGGTGGTGAGTGTCTGCAGCTTTTGAAAAAATTGATCCAGGTGGACGCCATGATGGTTCACCACGGCTACCAGGTCAGGCAGAGTCACTCCGGCGGGATCCATATTGTATGGTCAGTTTGTACTGTAACGTTTCCAACCCGGATGGCTGGAAACGTGCGGGTTGGGTGGATCCTCTAGGCCCACCGCGAGTGCAGATGGTGAACACAAGCAGTGGGTAGCCGAAGTGCAGGTCCGGGTAGCAGGTACTGGAGCGGAGACAGGGCACTGCAGATGTAGCCGTAGAACATATGCACTGTCCAAGTGTAGCTGGTGAACGGCTGGCACAGTCCGGATGGAAGCAGACACTGGGTATGGCAACAGGTATATGGCAAGCTGGTGCAGCGGCAGGTGTTCTGCAGGTGACGATGAACGTACAGGAAACGTATGAACAAATCAGTAGCAGTACAGCAGCCAAGGGGTCAAGCTCTTGTGTTGGATAAACAACAACAAACTGACAACCAGGCTAGGGCAGGAATCTCCTTAAGACAGCAGAGGTCACAGGTCAATGGGCCAGATCAAGGAGCACAGTCTCTTTAAATAGAGTGCAGCGCCAGGCCCGTGCCCCTAGAGGGAGCACGTGTGCTCACAGGACGCCAGGAAGCTGGAGGAAGCAGAGATGGTTAGGCTTTAGGAGTGGCAGGAGCCCGGACAGGTGCGTGCAAAGAGCCAGGGACACCAGGGAATGTCGCAGCAGCGGCCGGGACACGAGAGACATGGGCACGCTGACGGAACGTAGCAGGGACCGCGGCGTGAACCGTGACACTCCATAGAACACAGCCATCTACATTACACTGCTGCTAGTGTTATATCCAGCACAGAAATAGCAGCCCAGAGCTTACCAGTGTGCACATGATGTAGACTTCCAGGCTCCCCCTGCACAGTGGACTCCCCCAGCTCAGAAGCAGTTAATTTCACAGAGCTGTAAACATAGTGATCCATCAAGCTGTCAGGAGCCTTGGCCCGTCTTCAGAACTGTCTTAAAGGGATAACGCTTTTTTTTAAAAACTGAATTACAAGTAAAATTATTGACAGGGGTAATACATTCCTTCATGAGGCAATGGAGCAATCCTTAAAGAGGTGTTCTGGGAGTTAAAAAAGCTTGTTCGTTCATCAGGGCATGATAAAAAAAAATAGAAAATAAGAATCATACTATCCACCTGGATGCTTCCATTCAGTCCGAGTTGCAGTTTAAGTGGTCTCCGTTGTAGCAGTGATATTCATCATTTACGTGACAGATGCAGCCAATCACAGGCTACAGAGGTCACGAGTACATGACATTGTGGCCTGTCATTGGCTGCATCTGGCACGTAAATGAAGAATATCACTGCTACCATGGAGATCACCGGGACCGTCACCAAGACTGAACGGGAGCATCCAGGAGGCAAGTATGATTCTCATCTTCTATTTTTTTCATGGCCCGATGGACAAAGGAGAATGCTTAACTCCTGGAACACCCCTTTAATGAATTTCAGAGTCAGAATTATTAAAGGAACAATATGCTAAGTATAGATGTAGTGATAGGTTTCTCCAGCTCAGAGAAAAAATTGCAAATGTCAAAACTATGTTTTTTGGTAATTTCACATCCCCCCAAAAATTGGAATAAATAGAGATTAAAAGTTTCATATATCCCAAATCAGTAACAATAATAACTTCACTACTGGGGGCGTTGGCTGGACCTACATGGCTGAGGACTCATAGTATGTGAGCTCCATGGAGTATTTATAACCCGGCACAAATAAACCACTTCTAGCGAAACCTAAACACCCCAAAGAGAGAGGGGAAGCTACGGTGACCCTTCTCAGAAGCCTTTCTACCTGCTGACACCGCGGGCGGGGACGTGATCCCCGGAGACCAAAGCCGGGAGCTTCGTGGCGGGAGCGGGAGCTGAGAAGAACAGGCTGCAACCGGCAGTGGTGGGACACAAGCAGCATCTCACACAGCGACAGTACGGCTGAAGTCGGCCGCTTGTGAGAGGTGGAGATAGCGGTCTTCATCTCAATCGCGGACCGCAGCACGGGGGATCCCTCATAATAGCGCCGGTACCGTGAGTACAAGATCCTGCTTGCCTGCAGGCGCCATCTTGCTCAATCGCCATCTCAGTTGGCAGACAGATCTGTCATATAACTGCCGTCCTAAGACTTAAACAATAATCTCCTTCAGAGTCCTAACTGCTCTGTCCCTTAAAGTCTCCAAGAGACTCTTTCCTTTTACCCCCAGCCGATGTCAGCAGAAGATTCTGCTTCAACATAAACGGCACCCTCAGCAGCAGCCATCTTGAGCAGCAAACTCCTCAGGGATACTCCTGCTCCTTTAAGGCATAAAGGGACCTCCATACTCGTGCTGTCTCCTCATAAGCCATAAAAGCCAGCTGTTGAGTACCCTATTCCACACCTTGGGCATCTTCCTGTCGCAGACATAGAACCAACGAATTACTCACTTAATACCTAAAGACAGCAAGATATTCAATAACCCCTGCTGTTAGCGGGATTTGAGGGAAATTTCCACTGGATTAATATAACAGCCCAGGCTTATCAAACACCCCTGAGCTGCTGGACTTTAGCTGCGCTCCAGAAGCACCAAATTTATCCTGCATGCAACTAAACTACAGAACCCAATTGTAGATGTGAAACACTTCTGCCTCTTTGGATGAATATCTAGTGAACGCAGAAATATCTACATAACCGATCTATATAAACTGGGAGTTCATATAACAGCAAGAGACTCTGCTCTGTCCTTCACAGGGTGCAAAAAAACGATCTCAAAACCTGATAACCTGTGAAACACCACTCCTTCCTTTGAGAAAATAAATGAACAAAAAAAACAAAAAACATATATACCCAAGAGAGGCAAAGTCCCCCCTTTTGGTTCACCCTGAGAATACCTAAATCTCTCTCTGTAATTTTCTCACGGCGGCTGTCGACCCTATTCTCCAATCTGACCTCATGTCTTCCTGGAACAATAAGTAGATTCTTCATATACTACGAAATTTCAAACAAACTAAGGAAACTCCCATAACCTACATACAACTGGTGTGAATATATACAATTTTAAGAAACCCTACAATCTACAAACCTCTAACCCGAGTAAAGATGGGGGGGAACTTCCAAGCGTAACGGAAAACCACAAAAACCAGCAAAACTCACTGAGTTCTTTCAGAACTCCCCGTCCAATTTGCGACGTCGAGATAGTCTTTCTCAACGATCTTCAAATTCTCCGACCCCATCCGGAGCTGAGTCAGTTGACATGGAAACACAGAAATCTTTCAACACAACGTCTTCTGCAGAAGCTACATTGCAACGCTTATTCACTTCCTTTAGGGAGAATCTCCAATCAGATTTCAAACAGATGATGGGAGATCTCAAAAAGGATATACACTCCCTGGTATCTAGGACAGATCATATCGAGACAAAGCTTGGAGAGTTTGTGGCCTCCCACAACATGCTCATAGATGCTAATTCCAACCTGGAAGACGAAGTTCAAAAATTAACAGCAAAAGTGATGGATCGGATCAACTCCTCCCTTATCTAACAGATTCGATGTCACTCGTTCTCCCTGAAGCACCGACATTGGACCTTACAGTAGATAGAATTCACAGATTACCAAAACCAAAACACCTCCCACCTTCAGTCCCCAGAGACGTAATTGCAAAGATACACTTTTTTCGTACTAAAGATGATTTCCTACGTGCCCTGAGGAAGGAAACAACACTACCAGACGGATTCACCAACTTATCTATCTTCCCTGACCTGTCGGCTGGCACCATGCTCCGCAGGAAAGAATTTCTACCATATACAAACGTTCTACGAGAAAACAATATAAATTACCACTGGGGATTTCCAGTTAAATTGATAATTTTCAGAGGCAGCTCCACATTTACCTGTCACTCACCCACGATGGCCAGAGATCTTCTAGCGTCATGGGACTTACTTAACACTCCCTCGGCTTCTCCGGTAAAGAAAACAAGAAAAAGACCGGAATTCTTATCTCCACTGTGGTCGGAAAAGCAATCCCGTCGCCGATCCCCTCTCAACACCACTTGAACTAGCAGAATGGTCGTCTCTACCTAACTTCCTCCTGGTCTCCTCCAAGGACGCTGTTGTGTGATTTCACTACAAGTTGTCTTCTCCCCCCATTGGTTCCTACGGTGGACTCCCCCCCACTACCCTTTCCGTTGCAACGGAAAGCTACCTCAAAGTTATAGATCGCTTCAGTTTAGATCTTCTGTTCTGTACTGTCTATGAGTTTTAGACGGTTTTCTCTATGTTCTTGTTTGGCCAATTCGGAAGTACCTAACAAAGCAGATAGGATAACATGCCCCTTTAGATATATTTGCCTTCTTTTCGACACATTAATCTACTTAAATTTGTCCTGGACTCAAGATGGGTATTAAATTTCTGTCAATGAATGTCAACGGTCTGAACTCACCGTATAAAAGATCATTGGCTTGGAAAGAAATTTTACGCTCTAAAGCTGACGTGGTCTGCTTACAGGAGACCCACCTTACTGCGGTGGATTCGGACCGTTTAAGACACAAAAAATTCCCTATAAGATATTACTCCTCTTTAGATGTGAAAAAGGCTGGAGTAGCGATACTCATAAAAGATACTATAGCCTTCACTTTACTGGAATCAGTTGTTGACCCCAAAGGTCGATACATTATGTTAAAGTGTACTTTAAATTCCCTTACCTACACCATCCTTTCATTATATGCGCCCAATACCCGCCAAAAGCCTTTTGTTATAAAGACAATCCAGAGGGCCAAGAAACTTACAAATAATAATCTGATAATTTGTGGAGATTTCAACATGGTTGTTAACAAGATCCAAGATAGATCGAATGGGGGATCCAAAGAGACACCCGAGCTTAAAGACTTCCTATTAGAGGAAAGCTTACATGACCATTGGCGTTACTCACACCCAGACGAGAAAGACTACACATTCTATTCGGCGGTTAAACAGTCTTACTCTAGAATAGATTATTTTCTGGTAGATAGAACAACACTAAATAACGTTATATCCACAAACATAGGAGTAAGAACCTGGTCAGATCATGCCCCAATTTTTTTAACAATACAAGACCGGTACGCCCCTCCTTCGTTTTCGTCTTGGCGCATAAATCACTTTCTTCTAAAATCCCCAGAGAACATTAAAACTATTTCAGAAACACTTAAAGAATTCTTCAATATTAACGCGCCCACTGCCCCCTCACCGAGCACATTGAGGTGTATTCACAAGGCCCACATTAGAGGAGCATTAATTGCTTTAGCTGCCAGGGAGAAGCGTAAGAAAAATACAGAAATTAATGATCTCTTGAAAAACATTAATGAGTTAGAAATTAAACTCAAAACTTCCCCCACTAAACTGCTTGAGGACAAACTCAGAGATCTTAGACAACAATTGCAAAAAGCCAATATGAGAAATTATGAGCATTATATTGCAAAATGCAAATGGAATTTCTACATTAGTGGAGATAGGCCAGGGAAATTGCTGGCTAAACGGGTGAAAGTTGCTCAGGCCAGATCCAAAATTTAACATATTACAACTTCAGATCAAAGAAAAATACATGACCAACAGCAAATAGCTAACTCATTCGCAGATTATTATAGCTCTCTATATAATCTTGGAGGTGAGGATGGAGCCCTTCTGGTTACTTCTCTGGAGGTATCAAACTTCCTATCTTGGGTGGACCTACCCTCCTTTCAGATGAACAGAAATGTTATCTAAATACTCCCCATAATATACAAAAAGTAGATCAGGTCGTCAAGCAAACTAAACTTAACAAGTCCCCGGGACCTGACGGCTTCACCAATGAGTATTATAAACTTTTTTCCCAAATATTAAACCCATACTTCTTAAAAACCTTTGAATATATAACGATAGGTGCCCCTCCAGCGGAAATGTTAAAAGCCACAATTACCACTATACCCAAACCGTGGAAATCGCCAAACCTAGTCACTAATTATAGACCCATTTCCCTACTAAATTGTGACATCAAACTATTTGCTAAAATTATTGCCAACAGGCTGCAATCAATTCTACCATCTCTTGTTAACATGGACCAGGTAGGCTTTATACAGGGAAGACAAACAAGGGGCGGGATTTTGAAGGGTCATTAACAAATTCCGATGTCTATTCTCTCGTTAGATGGCGAAAAAGCCTTTGATCGGATCAACTGGATTTACCTTAAAGAGGTTTTGCTTAAATTTGGTTTCATTGGTAACTTTTTACAAGCCATTATGGCCTTATACACCTCCCCATCGGCAAAAGTACTTGCTTCAGGCTTTCTTTCTGACTCTTTTTCTATATCTAATGGCACTCGTCAGGGATGCCCCCTGTCACCCTTAATTTATGATTTATGTGTAGAGCCTTTAGCACAACTAATAAGAGCATCACCCTCAATTTCCGGGATTCGATCTTTTAATACTGAACACAAAGTCAGCTTGTATGCAGACGACATATTAATTTTATGCACCAATCCCCTGACCTCTATCCCGGTACTGCTGGACCTTCTTGATCAATATTCAAGAATATCGTACTACAAACTAAATGCACATAAATCGACTTTTTTAGCAGTAAACTGTCCGGAAGAAGTTTCAGGCCAATTAAAAAAATTAAACTTTTTGTGGTCGGAAACATATATCACCTATCTGGGAATTAAACTCTTCTCTAACCTGCAACAAACTATAGATATTAACTTGAAAGATTTAGCCTCCTCTATCTCTCTAGAGATAGCCAGATTACAACAACAACATTTGTCCTGGGTAGCTAAAATAAATCTTACAAAAATGTTGCTATTGCCTAGGTTCTTATATGTCGCTCGCTCCTTACCCTTCCTCTTTCCTGCAACTCTTATAAATGACCTACAATCAAAGCTCATTACATTTATCTGGGGTGCTAAAAGACCTCGGTTTAAAAGACAATACCTATACAGGAAAAATAAACTGGGGGACTATCTGTTCCACACCTTTTGCATTATAATATTGCAGCAATCCTAGAACCCATTTCCCTTTTTTGGAGCAATTCACAAGACCACCATTGGGCTATTATGGAAGGATAGTCTATAGCTCCACTCAGGATTAAAAAATATGCTAATAGCTGCCCTGCTGGGATATAGACTGCCCAACTGGAGTGCCCCAACTCTACGACACATAGCAATAGTTTGGTCTATATACATTGTCCCGAACACTAGAGTTTGGGTGGAGCGCACCTCATGCCCTTTGCAAGTCTTATATTCTGGAGCCCCGCATCTCTCAATGTCAACTTGGCTGGAGAAAGGGATTAGGAACATAGGTCAACTATTCGATGATGATAACTTTAAATCCTTTGCAGACCTTAGATTGGAGTATGGTCTTTCACAGAGTCAATTCTTAAGTTATTTGCAGATTAGAGGTATAGTACAAACGATTCAGTGGCCGCCACGCCCGTTAATAAAAACCCCTTTTCACAATTTCCTATTATGTAAAAAAGGATTTGAGAAAGGTTTATCGGCTGCCTATGCTACGATCTCTATGGAAAATCTGGAAACTAAACCTGATTATGTCACCAAATGGGAGGGGGAACTGAGACGCTCCTTTCCTATTGATAGCTGGACTGAGGCGTCTCAGACTCCACTTCTTTTCTCTCGATGTGTTAATAATTTGGAACTATCTAGAAAGATACACCTAAGATGTTATCTTACACCAAATAGACTTGCTCATATGTCCACTACCCACTCTAAGTTCTGTTGGAGAAATTGTGAGTTGATTGGCTCCCTAGCACATATGTGGTGGGAATGTCCGATTACTAGGGGCTTCTGGTGGGAGGTAGAAAAACTTCTTTCAGAAGTTCTAAGTTGCCCCATAACCTAACGCCTGAATTGGCGATCTTAGATATTTCACTCAGGGATTTCCCCCCTTGCTTCCAGACCGTTATGTTCCATATACTAGTGGCAGCTAGATCAGTAATTGCACACAATTGGAAACTTCCCACACCTCTTCCCATTCAGGACGTAATACAACGTACCAATTTTCAATTTAAAGCAGAGACATGTTTAGCAATACCACCCCATCTGGTGACTAAAATTCGTGAGAACTGGTCCCTTTGGATTAGGTCCAAGTATTATCAAAGGTCATCTTATTAAAAGGATACTAGCCCCTGCGGCTACCTAACTATTATCCACCTTGAGATAATTATATAAATTGTTTTTGATTATCTGCCTTATACTCCTGTGTCATGTAATTACTATGATTCCTTTTGGCTGTATTTCTTTGTTGGTTGTCATGTTTGACAAATTTTGCTATTATTGTTTGCGAAAATTTAATAAAAACTTATGTTTTAAAAAAAAAAAAACTACACTACAACCATCAAAAACAAGCCCTCACACAGGTACATAGCTGGAAAAACCAAAAAGTTACTGGTTGGTTTATTCTTTTAAAAGTACTAGAACATAATGAAACATATCCACATTTGGTATCCCAGGAATCATACTGACCTGAGGAATACAGTTAACATCACTGATACAAAATCAACAGCAGCAGCCTCGCCCTGCAGAGGCGATGCATACAACATCTGGATCCGGGTAATAGTGAAAACGAAATATCTTTATTGTAACAAACAAATTGTAGCAGCAGTACAAAGTAGGCTAAAAAACAGGTAAACCCTGCTAACGCAT
The DNA here is from genome assembly GCA_025379985.1 of Phyllomedusa bahiana. NCBI lineage: Eukaryota > Metazoa > Chordata > Amphibia > Anura > Hylidae > Phyllomedusa > Phyllomedusa bahiana. The sequence continues at coordinate 59,303 of JAODAL010014212.1, forward strand.
TTCAAGCACAAAGGCTCTTGATCCCCGCCTCCGCCGGGCGAGGCTGCTACTATTAATTTTGGATTTGCATTTGCCTTGAAGCCGCGGCCTTTCCGAGGAGGTGTACGAGTAGGAGCAAGTCAGCGAGACAGACTACGGGGATCAAGCCGATACCACTAGGTGAGCCGTAAAGTTTTTTAACATCACTTATACCAAAGAGTGGATGCCCAAAAAACAAAACTCCTGCAAAAATAGTGCAAATACATTTTTTATTGCATCCTATTGACAATTCTTTTTTGGTTTCCAAGTATATTATATAGCACTGTCACTGGTGCCATTTAAAAGTACTTTTAGGTTTGCAAAAAAACAAGCTCTCATATGTCTATGTAGACAGATAATAAAAATGTGATGGCTCTCGGAAGGTGGGGTGGAATTACTGCAACAACAAAAAAAAGAAATAGGGCTTGATCTCACTGTGAGGTTACTCAGCAATCATTGTACAACATGTTTTTTTTTAAGGTTAGAGATGCAGGAACTTGTTAGTGTTCGGATGTAAAATATAAGCACTGACTTTTTACAGGTGAAGCACATTGATGTAACATGTTTTACTGGTAACAATTCCCCAGTTATTTTCCGCAAAACCAAGTCAAAACCACAAGCAATCTTGTGGTTCATTGGTTCAGTTTTCAAGGTGTAAAGAGAATATTGCATGTCTCCTGTGTTCATTTGGACTCTGTATTTTTATAATTCCGCAGGTGGTCATGCAAAGGCAATCAAGCCTTTATGTACTTGGCTTAATCTTACCTGCAATAACTCTGATGCTTCTAGACCTTTTAAGTCACTTCATTCCCAAATCATACAATGAAAAAATCAACTTCAAGATCACTGTGCTCTTGGGGATATCTGTGCTCACACTTCTTCTGAATGACTTCTTGCCTGCATCCTCCGGTGATCCTCCTTTAATTGGTAAGAAAAGGGAATATGGCTGTTTCCATTTATGCTTTAAAGGGAACTGGTCAGGTAGTTTATGCTAAAGCAGGATGTAACAGAGGGAGAGGACCTCAGGTCTGTGATATATAGGGTTATATGATAGAGGAGAGAAGCTGAGCTCTGTGATATATAGGGTTATATGATAGAGGAGAGAAGCTGAGCTCTGTGATATATAGGGTTATATGATAGGAGAGAAGCTGAGCTCTGTGATATATAAGGTTATATGATAGAGGAGAGAAGCTGAGCTCTGTGATATATAGGGTTATATGAGGAGAGAAGCTGAGCTCTGTGATATATAGGGTTATATGATAGAGGAGAGGAGCTGAGCTCTGTGATATATAGGGTTATATGATAGAGGAGAGAAGCTGAGCTCTGTGATATATAGGGTTATATGATAGAGGAGAGAAGCTGAGCTCTGTGATATATAGGGTTATATGATAGAGGAGAGGAGCTGAGCTCTGTGATATATAGGTTTATAGGATTTAAACTGCTAAATCATTTTAGATCAATTTGCCAAGGTAAATAGGATCATGGGGTGTATTAAAAGCGGCATAGATACACACGATGAGAACATCATTCTCCCATCATACAAGTCACTGATTAGACCAGACATGGAATATTGTGTACAGTTTTGGGCACCAGTGCACAGGAAAGACATTGTAGAGCTTGAACAGGTACAAAGGCGGGCAACAAAAATAATAAAAGGACTGGGTGGACTGCAATACCCAGAAAGATTATCAAGGTTAGGGTTATTTAGTTTAGAGGAAAGACTGCTCCAGGCGGACATAATAAATATGTTTAAATATATTAAAGGTCAATATAAAGATCTCTCTAATGATCAACTGATACCCAGGACTGTATCTAGAACAAGGGGGCATCCTCTACTAGAGGAAAGAAGGTTTCTACATAAACATAGAAAGGGATTCTTTACTGTTAGAGCAGTGAGACTGTGGAACTCTCTGCCAGAGGAACTTGTCCTGGTGACGTCACTAACAGAATTCAAAAAAGGTCTGGATGCATTTCTAGATGTAATAATATAACAAGTTATAGTGTCTAGGATTCTGAGAAAGGGTCGTTGATCCAGGGATTTATTCTGATTGCCAGATTGGAGTCAAGAAGGAATTTTTTCCCAAAAATGAGGACAATTGACTTCTACCTCATGGGGGGTTTTGCCTTCCACAACACTGTAGCGCAATGCGCTGAACTAGATGGATGTCTGTCTTTTTCTGGCCTTGAAATCTATGTAACTATGATCCCAGACCAGACTGTTAAATTAATTTAGAAGGCAGATCAGGCCCCAAATTAGTTTAGACTACTGGACTCTTTAACCCAGGATAAGCAGAGAGCTAAATAAGTTGTACTAAATCTACCATAAAATTATATATCAGTCTGCTCAGCTCCTCCTGTTTATAACTAGTGGATTAGATAGCCTGTGCAACATAAAAGGTTCACTTTAAGCACTAAAAATAACATAGCCACTACTAGCTGCCCCAGCAGATCACATGCACTACAATCATTTACTATAAATGTCAGCTATCGCCCCCTTGATTCACCATTAACATAAATCCTCTATTCTGTCTTGTTACAGTAATATTTGTTATTGGTTCAATGAATCTCATGGCTGCTGGGATCCTAGAAACCATCTTAATTATGCACATTGGAGGTAAAATCGTGAAGCCTGATATGCAATCTCCTGGGACATTTCCGCTATTTCAAGGTACTATAGTATAGTGCATTCTGTGGATACGGAGGTAGATGTGTTCAAGGTCATTTGAACCTAGAGTTCACTTGTTTGCTTGTTTTTTTTCTCTGAGCCTCAGGCTCAGGTCACTGGTCTCCATTCTGTTACAACTCCTGAGCCTGCGGCATCCCCTTACTGTACTGGGTAGTGTGGGACCTGCCTGCTCCCCATGATGTACTATTACATCATATAGTTAGAGGTTAAACTTATTTAATCTTGAGGAAAGACGGCTCCGGGGAGACAGGATTAATTTATATAAGTATATAAATGACCCCTACAAGAAGTATGGGGTAAAGCTATTTCATATAAAGCCCCCTCAAAAGACAAGGGGGCACGCCCTCCGTCTGGAGGCAAAAGGATTCAATCTCCAGAGGAAAAAAGCCTTCACAGAAAAGCCAGTTACAGCAAGAACAGTTGAGGGCTTCAAGAAAATCTTAGATTCTTACAATTTAGGGAAATATCTCTCCTTGGGGAGAGTACCATATAGGTGTGAGGGCCCTCTATTGGATGTAACAAATCCTCAATTTGCTTGTGACTCAGTCAGTCTTTGGAAAGCAAAAGGGACGTTAGCCAAGCCAGCATAACTCATCTGCATACAGTTGTTTCAGGGTTTTGCCCCTCAGCAGTGCAAAGCAGAGCTACTTACAACTAAATGATATTCATACTTATGTAGCCATCTAAAATGTCTAGATCCAGTCTGATCCCAATTTTGAGATCAGGAATTAAATATTCCTTCAGAGCAGATTGCTTCTTGCTTCATGGGCTCCAAAGTCTGCCTCAGTAAGGGAAGCGAAGCTTAAAAATCCCCTATCCTCCTCCCTTCATCCACATTTTCTCCACACTTGGTTGAACTTAAACAACATATGTCCTTTTTTTTCAACACACTAACCTTGTAACTATGTTACAGGAGTTGTCCTATTATTAAATATTAAGTTACTTGGTTATTTCATGCAAAACATAGCAACATTTTGGAATTGGAACAACCGGAAACATTTTTAAAAATGTTCTGTTATATAAATATTGCTGTTATATACTTGTCATTGAGTCCCCTGTTGTGTTATTTTATATCTATACTCTGAACGTCCACCTATTGTGCTGGTGATCACACATACTCAATAGCTCAGTTCCACTGCTGGATCCTCTTGTAATTGAGCAGAGAAGTCATTCCTGTTATTGTGCTGGCCAACAATTAGAATCAATGCTCTAGAAGTGGCCTCACCTCATCAGCACTAGACAAATTAGGTGGATGTTCTGGAGGGGAATAACAAGAACACAAGAGGGCCCTATAAAAAAAAAAAAGTGGATAACTACCCTATCTTAGTACTAGAACATTTCCATTAACATTTCCATTGTCCGGGACTTACAACAGCTTGTTGGTCTGCTGGGGTATGATTGGAAATAGAAAAAAAAAGAAGTATACTCATCTTCGTGATGCTCCCGATCCGACCCATACACGCTCACTGGGACAGAATAGGAGTGTCACGGAGGTAAGTATACTTCTTTTTCTCTATTTCTACTCCTACCCCAGTGGACCAACCAGCTTTTGTAAATCCCGGACAACCCCTTTAAGGGGACACTGCCACCAATAAGGCGTATTTTTGTTAAAAATCAATATTTCAGAGTAAGGTTTTTTAAATTGTTGACTTTTTTATTATTTTGGTAGTCTTAGGCTATGTTCACACAGCTTAAACTGGGCCGTATTTCACGGCGTACTGCGCTCAATACGGGATGAAATACGTCCCAGTTATTACGGTAATCCAAAGTTCTTATAGAGAGCTATGGATTACGTCTCCTCTCCCCGCTCACACATACGACGAGTAGGCAGATAAGTGACATGTCAATTACTAGCGGCGAGTACGCGCCGCTAGTAATGAATGTCTATGGGGCCGACGAGCTGCCGGTCCCCCCCCTCCCCCCCCCCCCCGTGGGGGCTCGCACGAGCTCCTGAACTCCGGCGTAATTGCGGGGCGTTATTATGCCCCACAATTACACCGTGTGAACATAGCTTTATGCAATTAAAAACTACATGCAATTAACAATTCCTTTTCTAGCTGTCAGAGAACTTTTGTTTGGCAGGGCAGACTTTACTTCAGCTGCTAATGGTCCTTATATAGTGTATTACAAATAGTAGGTTATGACAAAATGATTGCTCTGTTGTTCTCTTCACAGCAATAGATATGATTATTAATACATGAAAGGAAGATAGGGTAATCTTTTTTGCACTGGGGAGGTTTCCTTCACACTTATTAGGTTATTGCTAATAATATTTATACTTCTTTGGCGACATGAAAGAAGGACCATCAAGCAATCCTCTCACTGCTGTGCTATCAGAGCTCAAGGAAGGGAAGTCACAAAGAGTACAAAACATAGAAGGAGGTTTTAAAATTATATATAAAAAACTATTAAGCAGTTTTTTATGTAAGCAGTTTTGTGGGGTTATGTAATGCTTCAATGCTTCTTAGACTATATCTACACAGCAACTGTAAAATGCCATCAAAAAACAAACGATATTTTACAATCGGCATGCTGCGGTTTTTGGCGCGGGTTTGTGGCACAAACTGCGGTTGGTTTTCGGCCGGCCCTAGTATACTGAACTGTATTAGAGTCCGCCAGAAGATAGAACATGTATCTTCCGGTGGAATCTGGCGGTTTAGAAATCCAACAGTAGCAAATCAGTGCTGTGTAGACTACAGCTCAGATTTTCTATTGCAGTCTATAGGGCACTGGTTACAGTTTTTTGTAGAATACTGAATCCACTTAAAAATCCAACTAAAAACCCGTGCTGTGTACAGGTTTGGACTGGCCCGCCAGGGAGTTAGTGGATCCCCCGGTGGGCCCCGAGCTCCTGTGGGCCCCAGAGGTAGTGCTGCCGCAACACGGGGCCCAGCTGCCGCGTCCTGTCTCTGAACACCCGGGCCCTGTGTCCCGAGCGTTCAGAGACAGGGCCCGGGACTCAAGGACTAATGTTTTGCGGTGTCAGCGGAGCAGAGCGCCGACAGTGTTCCGCCCCGCTGTTCACTCTGGTAGGCCGAAGGTGCTAGGACTTAAGCCTACCAGACGAGGCCTCTAGTGATTAGTGATGACGTCACAGCATCGCGCCGCCTACGCCGGACTCCACTAGAATCTGGCGGGCAGCTCGTCATGTCTGGGAGCGGGAGAAAGGTGAGTTGTTGTTTTTTATAAGAAAAAGGGTCCTGGCTACCCCGCCTTGATAAGGGGGCCCCTACCCCGCTTAATAACTAAAGGGGGCCCTAACTACCTGCCTTCAAACTAAAGGAGGCCCTGGCTACCTGCCTAATAACTAAAGGGGGCCCTAACTACCTGGCTTCCAGCTAAAGGGGCCCTGGCTACCTGCCTAATAACTAAAGGGGGGCCCTGACTACCTGCCTAATAACTAAAGGGGGCCCTGGCTACCTGCCTAATAACTAAAGGGGGCCCTGACTACCTGCCTAATAACTAAAGGGGCCCTGACTACCTGCCTAATAAATAAAGGGGCCCTGACTACCTGCCTAATAACTACAGGGGGGCCCTGACTACTTGCCTAATAACTAAAGGGGGGTCCCGACTAACTGCCTACTATGTAAAGGGGGCCCTGACTACCTGCATACTATCTAAAGGGGGGCCCTGAGATAGACAGACGTGTGTGACAGATGGATATGTGAGATAGACACATGGTGTTAATGCGTCACTTTGTATTAATGCATACTACACCATACAGTTCTTTTTGCACACTGTATTTTGTGGTAAAATGGTCGCATTTATGTCCAAGAGGCCGATAATATTTTCATGTACTCTAGGGTGGGCCCCAGACCCCCCAGTCCAACACTGGCTGTGTAGACAGGGCCTTAAAATAATATTCAGCTAAACATAGGCATTTATTGTTCAATTTGCTGTCTATTAACATTACTCTATTTTATGATCAGTGCATAGCACTAAAACATAGGTTCCCTGAACCTACACTGAGTGCATCAACAACTATACTGTTATAAAAGCTAGGGCCCACACCTCTGTTTTAGCTCCAGATTCTCTGTACTAATATATACCCTGTCCCAAGTCAGGGATTGTAATAGAAAATGTATCCCCCTCATCGCTTGCTTGGGCAGCATTAACCCCATCGTACAGGAGCTGCTAAGCATGGATCCCCTTGTACATGTCAACACCCATATCAAACTGTACTGAGCTTCAGTGTGGATACTGGATGCAGCAGTAACCGCTGTGCACGGTACCAAGGCAAATAAGATCATGGGGTGTATTAAAAGGGGCATAGATGCACATGATGAGAACACCATTATTCCATTATACAAGTCACTGGTTAGACCACCATGAATATTGTTACAGTTTTGGGCACCAGTCACAGGAAAGAAAATGTAGAGCTTGAACGGGTAAAAAAGGGGAAACAAAAATAAAAAAAGGGGGCGGGTGGACTACAGACCCAGAAAGATTAGCAAATTGGGGTTATTTGTTTAGAGAAAATCGTTCGGGGGGACATAATAAAATTTTAAATACTAAAAGGGTCAATTAGAGATCTCTCCCAAGTTTTATTTTACCCGGACCTGATTTCTAAAAAAGGGGCATCCCTATGTCTTGAGGAACGAAAGTTTCTACATAAACATAAAAGGGATTCTTTACTGTAAGGCAGGAGACTTGGAACTCTCTGCCAGAGGAATTGTCATGGTGAATTTCATAACAAAATTAAAAAAAGGGCTGAATCTTTCTGAATTTAATAATATAGAAGTTATAGTGCCGGATTCGGGAGAAGGGTCGTTGGTCCAGGGTTTTTTCCTTTGCCAGATTGGAGTCGGGAAGGAATTTTTCTCCCTCAAAGAGGGACAATTGGCTTCTACCTCATTGGGGTTTTTTCCTTCCTTGGATCAACACTTTTCAAAATGGGTAACTGATGGACTTCTTGTTTTTTTTCAGCCTTACAAACATAAAAGTTGGTATCCCCCCTCCCAGCCCGGCACTCCCACACACCTGTACAATGTGGGTGCTGAACACAGCAGAAGCAGTGAACTTGGTTTGGTAAAAACAGGAGCCAGAGCCAAACTAAAGGTAAGTGTAACGGGGAAAACCCTCCCCCACACGTGAGTACAGGGCCAGTGGAGTGGTTTGGGATGAGATGGCTTGTTTTTTCCCCTTGCCCATCCCAAATTCATCTGTCATTCCTTTTACAGAATTTTTAACGGGGGCACTTGGGTGTAGCAGGAGCAGCTCTCCACTACACTGCTGAGTGCGTGACGTGGCATCATTCTCCCTAAACCTTCACCCTCAGCTAATGAATGTGAGCCACAGTGTCCCCCACTATCGGCTAATGTATATAAATGCCTTAGCATGTCATGTGGCTATCCAACCACACGATGGCAATATTTCTATTACAAACTGACATAGGACATACTGACTAAGTTAAATTACATCTTGTACAGGGGAGTTCTTTTTCACATTGTCTCTAGGGAGAGTTAAATCAGGGCTGGGACGACAGGTAGGCGACTATACATCTAATGTTGAACTCACTGGAAGTAAAAGTCAATATGCAGTAAGTGCCTATTAGACCCCCTCGGGATCAAGGGGCCCCATTTAGAGGACATTCCAGTTATGTTATAAATGGACGGCACACCTCAGTCCAGATAATTTATATACTAGTATGGACTTTAAACCCATATTTTTCTCTTTTTCGTTGCTTTCTGTAAGGACTCTTTCTGAAGTCTTGCTCCAAGGAGGTTCAGTCAGAAGACGAGCAGGTACTAGAAGACGGAGCAGTTTCAATGCTAGAAAAGATCTGCAGAGACATGCAGTTGGTGAGAGAACAGATCCTGTCTCTGAAAAGTATGGAAAAATTGGAGGCAGAACGTGAAAAGCTGCAGGAAAAGATAGAGCAATTTGTGTTCTATGGCCATCTTTTGGTTGTTACTGCTTTTTATGTAATAGTTTTTGTGAAATGGAAATGGTAACATATGAATGTAGAACTGCTATGTGGCAGCTATAATAAAATGAAGGGGTACAGTATATACTAAAAACATGCCACTCACCAATGGACACCCCTTTAATGTAAGCACAGTGCTCCCTCAACATGCAATATTAATTAGTTCCTGGATGACCAATGTAACCCATAACTATGGAAAACTAGTACTTGGTTCTTAGGCCCCAAAATGTCAAACAACTAATCCAGATAAAGCACGTCCTTCCATACAACATCAGAAAGAGCTGCTGGAAATCACTTTCTTTATTGTGGACAGGAGGATCCTTGGATCATGTACTTTATACACAATGTACCATAAAAAGAGAAAATGGGGCCCTTACCTGCTGCCCAAAGTACTGCTCACCCCGGGCACATTAAAGAGCAGTAAAAGGCAAGTATTCCCCCACTGAAATGTAGAAGGCCCCCTCAGACCACCATTCATTGCATGCACTTCACTAATACATGTAAGAGTAGTACAGGACATGTAGAACCGCACCGCACTGTACTGTACTGTAGAGAGGCGCTATAGCCCACCATTCATTGCATGCACTTCACTAATACATATAAGAGCATACGGTCATTAGTACCGCACTGATTGTAAGAGACCTGGTAACCACCAATCCTACATGCACCTCACTAAACATGAAAGAGCAGTACAGGACAGTAGTCCCGCCTGTATGTAGAAAGGTCTATAACCCCCAAATCACTCAGCACCTCACTAATACATGTAAGAAACAGAAAGGGAAATATTTACTGCACGTACTGAAGGCACTAAAACCCCCCAATCACTGCATGCACCTCACTAAAATACTTTGTTAGGAGCCCAAAAAAAAAAAAGGCAGTAGTACCGCACTGTACTGTAGAGAGGTGCTACTAGACCACCAATCACTGCATGCACCTCACTAATACAGAGGTTTTACCAGTAAAATATCCATCATTGGTTGGATAAGTATCTGGGACATTGTATCTTGAAACCACACTCAACATCCAATGTCTCAGGAAAGACTATGAAAACATTGTAAGCTGAGGGACAACTGTAGTTAAACTTTTGTAGCTTTCTAATATTTATTGAGTTTAAAGTCTTGTCAATGTTAAAGATCCCTATTGGCTGTCAGTGAACTGGAATGTGAAGAGGCTGAAAACCTATATACAGTATTCAGATGATGAGGAACTGTTGAAGCTTTTTGAAAATAAAGTCACTTTACAATCTGTTTGGAGGCAGATTCTAGACACGGAATCCAAAGCCGCCGTGTGAACTTTTGCCAAGGCTATGTTCACAGGCTTCTTCAGAAACGTATTTACATCGGATTGCCGATCGTAAATATTTTGAAATCAGTTGAAAACGTTGCAAAATAAGTGTACTAAGTGGGACGTATTTGTAACTATTTCCCCACGGATTCCCCACTCCAAACATTGTAGGTGGTGAATCCGTCCGGAAATAATTGACATGCACATTGTTTTTCCTCCCCATTGCCGTCTGAAAAACCCGGGGGCAACCGGAACGGAAAAATACGCGTCGTTGAACGACGAGCCGAAAATTTTTTATTGAAATCAATAGAAAATAGGCGTGACTTATTTTTGATGTTTCCGACAATTGCGATGTCAATCCGTCGGCAAATACGCGGCGAAAAAGCCGGTTTTAACGAGGCCCAAGACTGGAACCACTCATGCCGTCTTCTGAACCCAAGGCAGGAATAAGTTTAAAAGGAATGAGAACTGGAGGTTAGGAAAGGATTCACATTGTCTGAAGCCAGTGGATGACATTAAAGAGAACCCTGTAAAAGTTATGGTTGTTAGGGGAGAAAAAGCTAGTGTCAGACCCCGCTGTTTCCAGCGCGTGCCCCCAATTTGTAATATCTGTAGTTTTTAAGTTTAGTGCTCAAAACTGCAGTTTTCGCCAGAAAAAAAGTCAAGTCATTTTTAAAAACCCCTCCACCTCCCAACTGATAAATCTATTTCTTTGAATAGGTAGAAACAGTCAATAACGTCAGTGGGCGGGCTAGCCTTTGGGGGGGGGGGCTTACACCTGCTATGATTTAAAATTTTAGCATTAAAGCTCAAAAAATGCAGCATCTTACAGAATAAGGGGGACAGCGTGGAAACAGAGGTCGACACTAGTTGGGGCTGTCCTCCAAGGGGGGAATAAACCCTTTACGGTTTTTCCCTTTTTAAAGGCTGTAGTAATCAAGGTCTGTCCTTCACCCTTATTCCACATAAATGTTTGATGCCCATTTGACACGCTAATGTCAATAAAATTCTTCACTATCGAAGAATACTTGGTGGATCCTTTTTGTAAAATACAACAATCTTGAAGGTTTAGTCATTCTAAAGAGTCGCCGTGTAGCCACCTGCCAATAAATCAGATCTTGTACAGTGTAAGCTGTGGTGGAGCCATTGTTATTAAAAACCCTTGGTGAAAGGGACAACATTTTTTTTTAAACCTTCATTTTCCACTGCTTTTACTTTGGGGCCCCCAAGAAAGGGACCCGGGGGAACCCCAGTGTTTGGCTTTCCCCCTTGGCAAATTTGGTTTAATGTGGATAAATGTAAAGTTCTGCATTGGAGTACTAACAATCTGCAGCCATCATATGTCCTGGTGACGGGGGTGGGAGAGGCTGAACTCCGGGTTGTTAAAAAGGGAAGGTTTTTGTCTTGTGATAAAAAGATTACTGAAAGCAGGCAATACCCAATAGCTGCCTCTAAGGGCCCCCAGGAAAATTAGCGTGTATTAAAAGAGGTTTGGGGTCTTGGGGGACAAGATTGTAATATTCCCAAACTTTTAAGCTTTGGGTGCGCCCTCACTTGGATATTTCTTTTTCCGGGACCCAGTTTATAGAAAAAATTGAAATTGGAGATGGAGAAAGTCCCAGAAACCAAAAAATAAGGGGAATGGGAAATCTTAATTATGGGGGTGGGGTTTTTTTAAAAAAATTTAAAAATTTTAGCCCTTGAAAAAAGAGGCCCCGGGGGGGGACTGATTAACTTACGGTTATATGTTTTTAAATGGCCCCTAAAAAAAAATTTAGGAAAAAAAATTATTTCATGTAAAGACACCTAAAAAGAAAAGGGGGACTTTCCCTTCCTGTAGGGGAAAAAAAAGGAATAATTTTCCAGAGGGGAAAACCTTTTCCCCATGGAGAACTTTAAATCTGTGGAAATTGCTCCCCGGGGGCGGTTTCACAGCGGGGAGCAGGGGGGGGGTTTTGGGGAAAGGGCTTAGATGACCATTTAAATTACTAAATAAAAACAATACTTACGTAGCGTAAAAAACCTTTTGTTTCCTTTTCCGATGGAAAATTTTGGGGTTCAGAAATTAAATATTCATTTATGGCAGATTGGTTCTTGTCTTATGGGTTTCAAAGTCTTCTTTAAATATGGGGAAAACTGAGCTAAAAAATTTCCCCTACCCTCTCACTTCATCAACCTCCCCCCCCCCCCCTTTGTTTTGAATTGAGGGTTCCTTTTTACAACTGTACTATGAAAAACTATAAAAAAAATAAAAAGGAGAAAACTGCTTTTTTTCTGAGACCCCATTTGCCCCGTTACCTTTTTGGAAAACAGGTTTCAATCTTCGGGTGCGGTCACAGGGCAAAAATTAAAAAATTTTTTTTTTAAAAAATTTAAATTTACTTGGAAATAGGGGAAAAGTTGCTTAAGTTTATTATTCGGTTGTTTTCATGAAATTTTTGCATCAAATTTATAATTTTGGTAAAAAATTGCAATAAAAATTCTTGTTTGGGGTGGTTTAAAATATGCCTGCCCCAAAAAACCCGGGTTTGAAACGGGAAACCCCCTAAAAATATGTTAAGATGAGAAAGGGGCCTTTCTTTCCCACGTCACAAAATTTAAAAACCCCTTTTTAACATTTTTTTTTGGAAATGAGGAACCAAAAATCCTCTATTGATTAGTTTCCCTAGAGAGTACTATGGAAAAACTGCTCCATTTTTCCCCCTTTAGTGGGAGAGGGAAAAATGACCTCCCCGGGGGGGCCCCCCCAACACACACTTTCACTGGTAAGCTGTGCCCAAAATACTGCATTTTGAATAACGAGCCCAACATTATTTGAAACCTATGACTCTAGTCGTTAACGCAAGATCGTCGATGCAGCCTTTTATGCTTTAGATCAGGGGTCTTCAAACTGCGGCCCTCCAGCTGTTGGGAAAATTTACCACTCCATCAGGCATTTATTTAACCCATAAAAAGTGGGCTTTGATGGGAGGGGTTATTTCCCCAAACAGGGGAAAGGGACCCATTTTAAAGACCCCGCTTTAGATACGGGAAAAAAGTGTTTGGGGGACACTCCCACAGACATGTTTTGGGGGAGTTCCAAAATTTAAACTGAGCAGAAATTGCTTGTTTGGTTAATCAAAAACTCCCTTTTCTTGTTTGGGGGGGGAGTCAGGACCACCTCTCTGTTCAGAGCGGAGAAGTTTTGGGGCTCGTCGTCTGGTCCCAGACAATGGCATATCCTAGTGATCCTAAGTGGGACAACCCCTTTAATGCCTAATACATTTATATTTTTTATTGGAAGAAATTTTTTAAAAACTCTTTTAAGTCTAAACCCATTCAGCCCAAAGGAAAGAAACAGAAAATCGAAAACCGGGTTTTGCCCTCTTTTGACCCTTTTGGAAAGTTTGGGGGGAACTCATCCCCCACATTTGAAGTCACCTGATTCAACTGAAATTATGCCAGATCAGTTGACATTTTTATGATTTAGGGGGAATGTTGTTTTGGGATTTACACTAAATTTTTTTGGGAAAAAACGGCCCGCACTTAAAAAATAAACTGAAAGAAATTAAAACCCTAAAATTTTAAAATTTAATTAAAGTTTTTAAAAAAAGGACCCAATTTTTTAAAAGGAGGTTTACAAAACGCGGAATTTTTTTTCAAAAAACATCTAGGTTTGGGGGAAAACGGTGAAAGTTTAGAAATTTTTCCTGTTAAGGGGAAGGGAAAGCTCTTTGGGTTAAGGGGGTTTGGGTTGGGGAAAAAGCCGGCCAGGAAAACAATGGATTTCCTGAAAATTTAGCCATTTTGGGTGGGGGCCCGGGAAAATTTTTTTTGGGGGGTAATGGGCAGGGGTAGCCCCGGTTGGGGGAAAAGGGGAGCCCCTTTCCCCTTTCCCTTTTAGAAATCCTCTTCCCACTTTTCTTAAAACCACCCACCGCCTTTAAGGGGTTTTCCTTTAAAAGGCCCCAATTTTTCCCCAAGGTTTTATAAAACCCCAAAAAAACAATTTCCCCTTTTTTTTTAAAAAATTTTTGGTAGTTTTAAAAAATTTTTTTTCTTTGTAAAGGAAAATCTTCCCTAGTTTTTCCTTTTAAAAATTTGGTTCCAAAAAAAGGTGTCCCGTGGGTTTTTTTTTTGTCAGGAACTTCTGCTACAAAAGGAGTTATTTTAGGTTTAAAAATCGATGGAAACCAAAAAGTTTGGGTTAAAAAGCCCCTGCAGGGCTTTAAAAAATTAATTTCAATTGGATGCAAAAGTCGGGCAGTCATTTTTCAAAAATGGCATTCGAAGGGGGGTTTTTTTGGGGGGGGGGGGGAAAAAGGAAAAAAAAAAAAAAGCAAAACTTTTTGGGGGGGAAAATTTGGGAAAAAATATTTTACTCAAGGGGGGTTTTTTCGAGTTTGTTTTACCGTTTCTCAAGAAAAATGTAAAAATTTTTCTCTAACCCCGTATTTTTGAGTGCTGTCAACTGGTTTCTCTTTTGTGGACAATGGCAGAACCAGACTGATCTCAAACTGAACCCAAATGGGGTCCATTTGCTGTGTGACATTTTTCCGGGGGATTGTGTCTCTACTGAGAATTCGGGGCAAAAGACTTGAATAGAAAATAGGGTGTACACGTAGGTGCTTGGAAATTTTTTCCCCGAACACAAGGGGATTTCACACGATTTATGGGGCAGTAATGTACATCGTGTTTTTCGGGAGGTCAAGCTAAAAACCCCGGTGCATTACTGCGGAGAAGGGTTTTCCCCCAAAAAAACCCTTTTTCGCCGCGTGGTTTCCAAAATTTTTGGGCCCCCCCTATTTTTACGGGGGGAGAGGAGGTTTAAACCTAGTTCTCTTGAGCGCTTTGGAATTTCCCTTTAAATTAAGGGGGGCATTTCCCCAAGTATTAAAAAAAGGGGAGTTTTTGGCGGGGAATTTTTTCGTGGCGAAAAGGCCCCAAAATAACAGGGGGTTTTAAAAAAATTTCCCGCGTAATGGAAAAGTAATCAATTAAAGCCCCCAACACCCGAGGTTTAATTTGGAAAAAAGAATACATTACAAGATTTAAATTTTTTTTAATTCTACTGTGAATAAACACTACAGTTTATAACTCAGAGATGGGCTTGTATGGCCAATACGGATGCTTCTGTCTATCCAGCTTGACGTCAGGGAAAGCCTCCATTACTTCGTCAACGGTCATCTGTTCAAAGGGAATCATATTTTTTGTACTTTGGCCCGCTGCAAAAATTTGAAAATGGGTCTAAATCCAGCATTTAGAGGGAAAGGGAAAAAAATTTTTATGCCTGGCTTTTTCTCAGACTACTGAAACCCATCTCTTCACGATAGCGTGCAACACCATACAAACATGTCCGTTCATCCTTTCTTTTCTTCCCCTTTTTTGGGTTTTTAAAAACCCTTGTGGGCAGGGTCCTCCTGCCGTACCAATTAATTTTCTTAGTGGGTGGGAAAAAGGAAATGATTTTATCAAAAAAAGGTTTTTAAAACCTTTCTTTTAAAAATTTAAAGCCCTGGAATTAAAGGGGAGTTTTAAAAAAAAAAAAAAAAAAAAAAAAGGGATGCCCCGGGGCGCCCAAAGGGTATTTGGGGAACAAGCTTTGTAAGGACAGCACCGTCTGCTTCCACTTGGCACTACACAGAGCATTACCAGCAATTCTGACTGGCAGGCAGCTGGATGCCAGGCACAATATAAAGGGTTGGTTCGACATGTTTTGGGTTTTCCCTTTAAACCCAAAACAGAACCAAGCCCCCAAAGGGCTTTAATTTTATCAACCCACATTTTTTTTTTTTTTTTTTTCCTTTGGTTTTTAATAGTCATGGGGCTATTTTTTCAGTGATGCAGTTGTATTAGGACTTGTTTTATGTGGGAGAAGTTGTATTTTGTTTTAAAAAAAAAGTGTTTGCAGTGTGAACGTAAAATGAATTTTTTTTTAAAAATTTTTTACACCATTTAACATTTCAAAACAAATTTTGGGGTTTGAAATTAAACTCTAAAGGGCCCTTAAAATCCTGTGGACACCTAATATTTATAGGGTTTTTGTTGTGAAGTAAATTTTTAAAAAAATTTTCAATTTTTTGAAATGAAATAGTTGTATAGCTTGTAAAGCCAAAGACAGACAGGCGTCCATCCAGTTCAGCCTATTGTGCTACAGTGTTGATCCAGAGGAAGGCAAAAAACCCCAATGAGGTAGAAATCAATTGTCCTCATTTTAGGGGAAAAAAATTCTTTCGCAAGTCCCATCTGGCAATCAGAATAATTCCTGGATCAACGACCCTTCTCCAGAATCCTGGTCACTATAACCTGTTATATTATTACACTCCAGAAATGCATCCAAACCATTTTTTAATTCCGTTTGTGACGTCACCATAACAAGCTCCTCTGGAAGAGAGTTCCACAGTCTCACCGCTCTAACAGTAAAGAATCCCTTTCTCTGTTGAGGACAGAGTTTCTACATAAAGATATAGAGGATGCCCCATTGTTCTAGATACAGTCCTGGGTATGAATAGATCTCTATATTGATCTTTCATAAAAAAAAAATTTCCCTACACACACTTACTTTTTTAAATCCCATTAGGGTATAACTATTGTATTTTTTTTTTTTTTTTTTACGCTTTGTAAAGTATTAGCATACTCTTATCATGGTGCCCTGACAGCAGGCTTACTATGCAGACAGCCCTGCGTCCCCAGGACTGACTGCAGAGATATTCCCCAGGCTCTGTCACAGAACACGGTAATTAAAGGGTTAACCTATTAACCGCCCGCTGTCTTTTGGCGGCGGGTATTCCAGGTCGTTTGTCTACAGTGATGTCTTTTGGCGTCACTGCAGACATCGGGTTCTGTATCAGCCTCTGCAAGCGCTGGGGAAACCTCCCCTCCCTGGTGCTTAACCCTTGGATTGCTGCAGTCAGTGACCGTAGCATAATCAAAGTGCTTTCCACTGCTTGGTGATCGGGACTCCCGGTCACACAATAGGGCTCGGGGAACCTAGAGTAGCCCCAGGGCTGTCTATGTAAGAAGCCAGCAATCAGGGCACACTGTGTGCTGCACTGACTGCTGCCTGTCTAAAATGGACACAGATTATAATGTATTAGCATGTATGAATATGCTATTACTAAGTGTAAAAAAAACAAAAAAGTAAAACAGTTATGCCTTTGTGGGATTTAAAAAACCAAAGTGTAGAAATAATTAAAATAAAAATATTTGGGACAAGTTGTACTTTTTAAGGAAATAGTTTAAGTTCACTTATAAATTATTGCAGAGTTTTGTTTTTAGTTACACAAAAAACTCGACCATAATAACTTGCAGAATTCACCTAACAAGTTATTAAAGGGGTTGTCTCGCTACAAAGAATAGCTTTCAAATTGTAGGGAACACAAAATAAAGACATTTTCCAAATATATTGCATTGTTCCTCTGTTTTCCCTAAAGGATACAAGTGAATTTATTACTCCATGGCTATTTCAGTTCCCTCAGTAACTGACTGTAAACAAATCTCACAGGGCTGTTTGTTCAATGAGATAACAGAGAGTGAGTCATCACACAGGTCAGCAGTGTCAGTCAGTGTCCTGTGCTGCCAGACAGTAAAAAGCTTGATTTATCTCAAGTAAACAGCTCTGTAATTAGGGCTTTTGTTTTGGGGATCAGATAAGAAGTCCTTAGAGTAGTTTGAGAAGCTAATCTAATTAATTAGCATCTGAAAGCACAGAGCTTATGCTGTACAAGCACTGAGCTTATGCAAATTAGTCTGAACCAGGAAGTGACAGAGAATTTCTTTCATGCATTCTTTGAAACCCTGTGGGGAGACAACTCCTTTAAGTGTGAAATGTGAATGGTGTAAAAAGAATAAATAAAAACAAAATTCTGCAATAATTTATAAGCGAACTTAAACTATTCCCCTAAAAAGTAGGACTTATCCCGAATAAAACGAGGCCTCATACAACTGCCTCAATGGAAAAATAAAGAAAAAGTTACAACTGTTGAAACGCAAAGAGGCAAAAACTAAATAAAAATGTGCTGGTCTTAAGGGGTTAAAAGGTTTCCTCCGGTCCCTGTTGTTCACAGAAAACAAAACTATTAACTACCCTTTGCAGTTGCGGAGTCGGGAGCTGCAAACCGCCTCTGTAGACAGCAACAACTTTAGGTGTCATTGCCAACAGAAAATACCATCTGCCCACCATCAAAAGGCAGTGGGCGATTGTCATACCAATTTAATTTATTACAAGCATCTTATCAATGAGGGCTCCATTGCTGGTACTCCCACAGGTACCAAGGAACAGGGTTCCTCTGCTCCCAGCACAGAGATAACTACTAATGTATTTTTCTTTTATATCCTATAAGTTTCCTTTAGATATCCTGATACCTCATTGCACGCACACATTTTCCTAAAAACTGCAATTTTTTTTTGCAGCTTCTATCCCAGTTGTCTTGACAGCGTCCAACACTTTTAAAGAAAAAGGGACAAGAGCTCAAAACCCATGAAGAGCCACCCAAACAAAATGTAATATCATAACAAATGTTTTGCCCAATAACACCATTCTTCTATGCAGCAGCCATTAGACCACAATGTACCAGCAGACAACTCTAGATACTACTCACCTCCTTCTCATACTCCACCACCCTGGCTTTGGATTCTTCAATATAGGTTCGAGCGTCTTTATCCTTTAAAATAAAATGGGACACATGGCTCAAAGATGTAATGAGCGATTTATAATTGATTGATTACAGCTGATGTTAGTTCATGAAATGTAACCAAATACCATCTAGCAACAACACCTAGATCTCTGTGTGCAAACATCCAAACAGATGGGCCAGAAGGCAACTACAAACCAAGAAGTGACTCCAACCTGGAAGATTGGGGGCATCCTGTATGATCCAAGATTTGTATGCTGCTGCACAATATTGTCATAGCAAGATCATATGGATTACTCACGGCTTCCTGCTGCTGTGCATTGATCTTCTCTGTCTGGGTGTCCTTTGGCTCTGGGACCGTAATGGCACTGAACTGAAAGAACATGGACATTTTAATACAACCAATGAGCCCGATTTTGAAATACCTGTTCTCCAGGGCAGTGTGTCCACCTCACCTTGGTCTCAAACTCATCCACTAGGCCTGCCTTGCCTATTGCAGTGCGGTAGAACGCCCAGTCAATGGTCGGGGGCTTGGCTGGGAGAGAATTCAACCTGTGAAAATGAATGATAGGGTTTACATCAGCGCCGTATACTGGATGAGGAGCTGAACAGCCGGTCATTGAGGTACCAGGGACCAATATCAATAATATAACATAGCGTGCACATCACAAACCTCCAGAGCTCGGTAATACTGACAACAGGTGGCGCACTGGAGTTCATTAAAGTCGCATCTCATGATTTTAAACAGAGAGTTAAAGGGGTTTTGCCATGAAGTAAAATTGACGTGAGAAGCTTACAAATTAAATAAACATTTTCACCATTATTAAAATTTCTGCACCGTTTTTGTCTTAGCTGCTCCTTTAGTGTTCCATTGTTTACAGCTTGTCTCCAGGGGATACGACCAGGGCTGAGACTCCTCACTCCTGGTCAGACATCATCTCTCCTCTCAGGCAGCTACTGAGTGTTCAAACCCCAGGTGCTGTCATTCTACTCCCGTCCTCTGTGCTTCTTAGTAATTAGTCAAACATTGCAAATAAATAAAAAAGAAACCTCAATGAGGTCTGTGCATTGATAAAGAGAAAAAAATCCACAGGTTTGCTTCCTTCAGGGATTTGAACCAAGGCCCTTGATGCCTGGAGGCAAAAACTTTACCTCTCCGCTACTTACAATGCTTTACATAACCAGACCTTTCTACTACAGAGAGGAAAGCCTGGTGATGTCATTCTGCTGAGTCACATGATAAGCAATTCAAACAAAATCACACACGCCCCCTTCTGAGCACACAGAACTGAAGAGCAGGATGCAGGAGCTATGAAATGAGACACCTTTAAGCTGGCCATATAATGTTAAACAAGGTTTACACTCACCAGGAAAGCAACTTAATCGTAATATCACCCACAATGTCAACAATGTTCCTCTACTGAATATAGAGAGCGAGTCAAAAATCCCAGGGCTCATTTTTATTTCAGAAACAAAAGGGAAAATGAGTTATGGGTGAGGGGACCCATCTTTCAGGCTGTGTCTATAACATGACCGCCATCTTGAAAGTCACCATACTGGATCAAGGGCGAGTTTTTCCAATAGGAAGGTGGTGGACATGTAGCATAGCAAGGACCAGAATGCTCTCGGAAATCGATTACCACTACCAGAATGGCAATATCTCTTGTGGTTCAAAAGTTATCAGCTCTGAAAGTGCTCATGTGGGTTCATAACCACTGGATCCAGCACCTTCAGCACCAGGGACAACACACTGAACATGGCAAAGAGCTGTCGGTGTTGATAACTTTTGAACCACAAGAGATATTCCAAATCTGATTGGGGCAATCAGCAAGACAATTCTCTTCTTTCATTTGCTGCATAACCACCCAACGGAAAAACTTGCCTTTGATCCAATAGGGCGGTATTCAAGATGGCGGCCATGTTACGGACACAGCCTAAAAGATAAGCCCCACACCCATTCTTCGGGGTATTAAATTTTGTTTGAAAAAAAAACCGTCCGGGAAACTTTTACTGAGTTGCTTGCTAAACCGTTTTTGCTCTGTGTGCATGATGACCCAGTGCAGCAGACAGGCAAGCACTGGTGACACCACTATCCTCTTCCATGGGAGAAAACAGGACGTTGCATGCCCCTCCTAAAGCAAGGATACTTCATACTGAGTTACTACTCTGATCCTTTTCTAATAAGTGGGAGAAATAAGGCAATAGAGGAGCCTAAGAGTACAGATGGTGGTTATGTGTCCTGTATACACTTCATATACAGGTATCTTTCACAGCTTCCCTAATTATTTGAACCCACCACTCTCAACCATCAACAGAAGCCTCAGGCACCAGAATACGTTGATGCAGTCACAAAAGGGCCTTTACTGCACCTCCCAATTTTATAGAGATGCTTCCAACACAAAACAAGTCATGGTTTCCTCTAGAATACACCCGATCATCTATAGAAATATTAATATAGAACCTGGCCACGAGAGCCGGCAAAACGCATAGTATTGTCCCATTTACTTTATATGTTTAAGGCGATTTGTCTAGAACAATGTTTTATTAAATAGTGGTTTGTGTAATAAACCAGCTGTATACTAGCAAACCCTAATCCAAAGACATTTTTCCCAAATTTTGAAGTTTAGCGCTTTTAACTCCTTTCCCCTTTCTAAAACGTTACAGGGGGAGCCAGGTCATACCTGACTGAT
Organism: Phyllomedusa bahiana; assembly: GCA_025379985.1. Taxonomy (NCBI): domain Eukaryota; kingdom Metazoa; phylum Chordata; class Amphibia; order Anura; family Hylidae; genus Phyllomedusa; species Phyllomedusa bahiana. The sequence goes on from JAODAL010014212.1 coordinate 80,519, forward strand.
TCTGGACTTGGGGCGAATCAACTTTTAAAGGGACCTTTGCTTGATTTACCTGTAAGACTTGTTGTACGGTCATCAGTACAACACTACAAGATAAAGCTCAACCTCAAATTTCCTTTTAAAAAAATTGAATAACTGGCTGCTAGGAGTTTTTTCCTGCCGTGTCCCCTTTTGTTTTCACAGCATCTCCCTTGTGTCTATATATATATATATATTATAATATATATATAATATATATAATATTTTATATATATATATATAATAATAAAAAAAAGGCCACTTTATATTATTCCGCCAAAGGTTCCCCAAAATTTCTTAAACCCAACACAGGGCCAATAATGCTTTAGGCCATTAGAAATGGCGACAATCTCCGCTTTTAAACCGGATGTTGGGAAATGATTGGTGCCTTTTGAAGTGGCATGGGGGGGTCCCAGAAGGCTGGTCTGAGATTTTTAAAAATGCTGACTCCGGGGTTTTCACGCACAAAACCCTCTCTAGGTTTTTCGAGAATGGTCCCCAAAAAAAAAAAACATCCGGACGGCAGCCTGTGGGCCGGGAAAAGGTTGTTGATGCCAGAGGGCAAAGGGAATGGGCAGACTGGGTTTGGCTGAAGAAAGGGAACAGTGACTCAAATAGCCACCCTTACAACCAAGGTAGGCAGAAAAGCACTCTGAACGCACAGTACGGCGAACTTTGAGGAATGGGGTACAGCAGCAAAGGAAAACCTCCCTTTCACTAAAACAGAAACTACTCCAATTTGCCCAAACTCATCGAAATTTGGGCAGTAGAAATGGAAAAACGTTGCCTGGCTGATGATCCCCGATTTCTGTGGGGACATTTGGTGGTAGGGGCAAATTTGGCGTTTCAACAGAAAGCATGGATCCATCCTGCCTTTATCAACGGTTTAGGCTGGGGGTGGGGTGTCATGGGGTGGGAAAATTTTCTTGGGACTCTTGGCCCCTTGGTACAATTGAGCACGTTGCAAGCCCCAAACCTACCGATAATGTTGTGACCATGTCCATCCCTTTTTTGACCACAATGTCCCAACATCTGATGGCTACTTTCAGCAGGATAAAGCCCATGTCAAAAAGCTGGAATCATCTCAGACTGGTTTCTTGAACATACAAGAGTTCACTGTACTCAATGGCCTCCACATCACCAGATCTCCAATCCAATAGAGCATCTTTTGGGGTGTTGGAAAAAGGGAGATTCCATCATGGATTCAACGACAAATCTGCGCAACTTGTGATGCCACATTCATATGCCAAAATCTCTGAGGAATGCTTCCAGCACCTTGTTGAATCATGCCCCGAAGAATTGAGGCAGTTCTGAAGGCAAAAGGGGTCCAAACCCCTTCTACATGGTGAACCTAATAAAGTGGCCGGGATAGTGTTTTAATTAAATAATTTAAATATATATTAAATTTAAAAAATATATAAAAATAAAAATATATTAAAATATTTTTATATAAAATTTTATTTTCCAACCAGCTTCCCCTACAAAAACCCATATTCCCAAGCTCAGCTTCCTCCCCCATCAATAACCCATTATCACAAACCATTTTTCCCTATCATTAACCCCATAATCCCAAACTCAGCTTCTCTCCCTTTTTCAATAACCCTAATATCCAAGCCAGCTTCTTTCCCAAAAATAAACCCTATAACACAAGCCAGCTTCTCCCTCTATCAATAAAATTTTTTAATCACAAGCTCGCTTCTCTCCCATCAATAACCCATCATCACATAGCTCAGCTCTTTTCCCCTACAAAAAACCTATATACACAGACACAGTCTCTCTCCTTATCACGCCTGTCTCAGCAGGGCAACATAAACCTGGCAGGTTCCCTTTAAGTACATCTTAGGCTTCTTAAAAGAGATTGTAAGCCTTTGAGGGGAGTGTTCTCTCCCTCTGTAGCAGTTGTTAGTCATTTATCATTGACTTTTTATGTCTGTAACCCCCTTGAATGTACAGTGCCTTGGAATTAAAATTAAAAATCTACAATAATAAATAATAATGGCATATGGACAACCTAGAGGGGCTGCCATTTGGGACCTCTCCCTCCCCACCCTTTCCCAACCAAACCACTTTGAAAGGCACTCCCTCCTGTGGCTCTGCGAGCTTTCAAAGGGCCCGTCTGCGGGGGCTCATCTCCCAAACCCACTGATACAAATCCTTTACCCGCATCACTAGACGTCACTGCTGCATGATCTCCAGACTCACTGATATGCGGATTATAGCCCGACATGTCACGGTCATTTAGGAGTTAGCAAACCATAAAAATTTAGGTTTCCTTTGCGGTATGGAAACGCTGGCTCTTTTAGTGCGTTTAACATGGGCCTCTGGGGTTTGGGGGGACTCTTTGCAAACGCCATCCAGTCCAAAGCCTTGATTGCAGCCCTGCGACCCGCCATGATTAGGAGAAACTGCAAACCAAAAGCATTAGAGAAGGTAAGAAGGAGCCCAGATCAGGACGTCACACATGGCCATCACTCTGCTCCCAACAGTGGAGCTCAGGGGCCCATTCTTGTGCCAGAGGTGGGACCTGCACCCATCGGACATTATGGCATATCTCATGGATACGTCACCGTCACCTGATGAGGGATTCCCTCTTCAGGCTACACTCCCACCTGCACCGGAGGTTGTGTTAGGAGCCTCCATCATAGATTCTGTCAAAAAAGACAAAATAGCGTAACATGTGGCCAAACGACACATTGAGATGGAAAGTCAGGGATCCAGTTATAGTCGGGGGGTCCCAAAAACGCCCCCGGGGGGTGTATAACCTTTTGGGTCCGTGGGATTTCTGTTCCTATAATGAAAAGCGGGGAAAATAAATGCGATGGGGGCTGTAGCCTTTTTAAAAATACTCCCTCCCCTGTTGCCAAATAAAAACTCCGCAGGCCCCGACCATTTGGGTGGAGTAAAGGCCCCCCGGACCTTTGAAAACCTCCTGACAGTACAGAACATCTGACGCGACCTCAGCTTCTGTCAGGGAAGGAATTTCTTAATCGTAAAGAAAAGAGCGGACATCCGGGGAAACCAACGAAAAAAACCCGGGGGAAGTGCGCTACATGGGGGCCCCATAGGGGATGTGCTAGGAAAACCCCTAAACTACAAAGGGTGGACCTTTTCTACCCCTTAAACCCTACACTAAAAATCCCCACAGGATACCGTCCCATAGGAACCCTACACAGATCCCACAGGATGCCCCCCCTTTTCCCCCTATAGGAACCGCTTTAAAAAAGCCCACGGGTGGACCCTGCCCCATAGGAACCCTCACAGATCCCACAGGAGGGGCCCTGCCCCCCATAGGAACCCCTACACAATCCCACAGGTTTGGGGGCCCCGCCCTATAGGAACCACTACCAGATCCCCCCAGGATGGCCCTCCCTATAGGGAACCCACAAACCCCAAATGGACCCTGCCCCTATAGGAACCACTAAATAGGGGAACCCCCGCCCCTATAGGGAAAACCACTAAAAAGATCCCCCCAGGATTGGACCCGCCCCTATAGGGAAAACCCCTAAAACGGATGGGCCCCGCCCCATAGGGAAAACCCTAACGATTTCCCCCAGGATGGACCCTTCCCCTTAGGGAACCATACACAATCCACAGGATGGACCCTCTCCCATAGGAACCATACACAGGATGGGCCCCGCCTATTTGGAACCCTACACAGATCCCCCAGGATGGCCCTCCCTATAGGAACCAAACAGATCCCACAGGATGGACCCCCGCCCTTAGGAACCCCTCAAGATCCACAGGATGGGCCCCGCCCTTAGGAACCACTACACAGATCCCCCAAGGTGGCCGCTCCCATAGGAAACAAAAAACAGGAGGACCCTGCCCCTATAGGAAAAACCCCTACCGATACAGGATGGACCCCGCCCTTAGGAAAACCCCTTCCCCCGGATGGACCCCCGCCTATAGGAACCCACACAGATCCCACGGTGGAAACCCCCCTCCTAAGGAACCATAACCCGATCCCAAGGATGGACCGCTCCCCATAGGAAAAATCAAGATCCAAGGGGGGACCCTGCCCTATAGGAACCCCTAACAGGTTTTACCCTGCCCTATGGGGAAAAATTCACCCAGACCCCCAGGATGGACCCTGCCCCCTTTGGAAAAAACTACATAGACCCCAGGATGGACCCGCCCTAAGGAACACTACAAGATCCCACAGGATGGACCCTGCTCCTATAGGAACCAATACACAGGATGGGCCCCGCCCCTATGGGAACCCCTAAACGGTGGACCCTGCCCCTATGAACCAACACAGACCCAAACCCGGATGGACCCTGCCCTATAGGAACCAAATACACAAAGTTCCCCACAGGTGGACCCCCCCCCCTATAGGAACCACTCACAGAATCCCACAGGGATGGGCCCCCGCCCTATAGGAACCAACTCCCCCAGGATGGACCCTGCCCTATGGAACCCCTACCAGAAAACCCCCGGTGGTCCCTGCCCTATAGGAACCACTACACAGATCCCACAGGATGGACCCTGCCCCTATAGGAACCACTACACAGATCCCACAGGATGGACCCTGCCCCCAATAGGAAACCATACAAAGATCCACGGGTGGACCCGCCCCTATGGAACATACGATCCCACAGGTCCCCTGCCCCTATAGGGAACCCTACACGATCCCAAGGTGGCCCTGCCCTAAGGAAAAACCCCTACCAGATCCCCCAGGGGGGACCCCGCTCCTATGGAACCCTTCACAGATCCCCCAGGATGGACCCGCCCTATAGGGAACCAAATACAAAAGGGGACCCCCCTTCCTATAGGAACCCCCTAACAGATCCCACAGGATGGACCCTGCTCCTATAGGAACCACTACACAGATCCCACAGGATGGACCCTGCTCCTATAGGAACCACTTTCAGTCCCCAGGATGGAAAATGCTCCATAGAAAACCCCTAACGATCCCACAGGGGGACCACTCCTATGGAAACCCTACACAAAACCCCTGCCCCTATAGGAACCACTACACAGGATGGACCCTGCCCCTATAGGAACCACCTACACGCGATTCACAAGGATGGCCCCCGCCCTTGGGGAACCCAAATCCCCCAGGGTGGACCCTGCCCTTAGGAACCCTCACGTCCCCAAAAGGGGGGACCCCGCCCTTAGGGAACACTCACAGATCCACAGGGTGGACCCCGCTCCCCATAGGAACCATACACAGATCCCCCGGTGGACCCGCTCCTATTGAACCTCTCACAGGATGACCCTGCTCCTATAGGGGAAACCCCTACACAGGATGGACCCCTGCCCTATGGAACCCCCCCACAAGGGGGACCTGCTCCCCATAGGGAAACCCTACACAAAAGGATGGACCCTGCTCCTATAGGAACCACTACACAGGATGGACCCCCGCCCTAGGAAAAACCAAACAAAGGTTTGGGCCCGCCCTATAGGAACCACTACACAGGATGGACCCTGCTCCTATAGGAACCACTACACAGGATGGACCCTGCTCCTATAGGAACCACTACACAGGATGGACCCTGCTCCCAAGGAACCCAAACAAGGGTGGGACCCTGCTCCTTAGGAAACCCCTAACAATCCCCAGGATGGACCCTGCCCCCTATAGGGAAAAAAACTCATAGCCCCAGGTGGCCCCGGCTCCCATAGGAACCTACCAAGATCCCCCAGGATGGACCCCCCGGGCCCCAAAAGAACCATAAAACAGGGGTGGGGACCCTGCCCCTATAGGAACCACTACACATACACAGGATGGACCCTGCCCCTATAGGAACCACTACACATACACAGGATGGACCCTGCCCCTATGGCCATAAAAACCCAAAAGGTGGACCCGTCCCTATGGAACCATACACAATCCCACAGGGTGGAACCCCGCCCCTTAGTAAACCCCTACCAGGATGGACCCTGCCTATAGGAACCAACCTCCCCCAGGATGGACCCTGCCCCTAAAGGAACCACTACACAGGGATCCCCACAGGTGGACCCGCCCCCATAGGAAAACCACTACCCAAAAAGGATGGCCCGCCCTATGGAACCACTTCAAGATCCCCCCAGGTGGACCCTGCCCCATAGGAACCCCACTACCGGGGGTGGACCCTGCCCCTATAGGAAACCCAACAGGGTGGACCCTGTCCATGGAACCACTACACAGATCCCACAGGATGGACCCTGCTCCTATAGGAAAAACTACACAGATCCAACAGGATGGACCCTGCCCCCATAAAGGAACCAAACCTCCAGATGGACCCTGCTTTTTATAGAACCATACAAAACCCCAGGATGGACCCCGCCCTATAGAACCCCTAAAAAAACAAGGAGGACCCTCCCTATAGGGGCCATTAAAACAGGATGACCTGCCCCTATAGGGAACACCAACAAAATAATGGACCCTGCCCCTATAGGAAAAATACACAAAAAGGACCCCGCCCTTTAAAGGGAACCCCCCTAACAGGGTGGACCCTCCCTTTGGAACATAAAAACCCCCGATGGACCCTGCCCTATTGGGGCAATACCGGAGGACCCTGCTCCTATAGGAACCACTACACAGATCCCACAGGATGGACCCTGCTCCTATAGGAACCACTACACAGGATGGACCCTGCCCCTATAGGAACCACTACACAGATCCCACAGGATGGACCCTGCCCCTATAGGAACCACTACACAGGATGGACCCTGCCCCTATAGGAACCACTACACAGACTTTTTCCAGGGTGGACCCCTGCCCCTAAGGAAACCACAAAACCCCCAGGATGGACCCCCCCCCTATAGGGAAAAAAATCACAGATCCCCCAGGTAGGACCCTGCCCATAGGAAACCAACACAGATTCCCACCCGGATGGACCCCGCCCCCATAGAAAATACAATCCAGGTGGGGCCCCCCCAAAAAGGGGAACCCCCTACACAACACAGGTGACCCTGCCCTATAGGAACCACTACACATACACAGGATGGGGCCCTGTCCCCCATAGGAACCCCTTTCACATACACAGGATGGCCCTGCCCTATGGAACCCCCTACACAGATCCCACAGGAGGACCCCTGCCCTATAGGGAAACCCCTACACAGGAGGGCCCTGCCCCCTATAACCCCTACACAGGGGATGGAACCCCGCCCCTATAGGGGAAAAAACTACAAGGAGGACCTGCCCTTAGGAACCACTACACAGATCCCGGGTGGCCCTGCCCCCATGGAAAAACCCCTACACAGATCCCACAGGTTGGACCCTGCTCCTATAGGAACCCAAAATAAAGATCCCCCCGGTTGGACCCTGCCCCATGGAACCCCTACACATAACAGGGGGACCCTTCCCCAAAAGGAACCAAATAAAAGGATGGACCCTTCCCCATAGGAAAAACCCCTACAAGATCCCCCAGGATGGACCCTGCCCATAGGAACCATCAAGATCCCCCCGGATGGGGCCTGCCCAAAAGGAACCCCTACAAATTCCCCGGGGGGACCCTGTCCCTATAGGAACCCCACACCCCGGATGGCCCTACCCCTTAGGAACCACTACACAGATCCCACAGGATGGCCCTGCCCATGGAACCCCATACCCCAGACCCCACGGATGGACCTGCCCTAAAGGAACACTACACAGTCCACAGGAGGACCCTGCCCCCTAAGGAACCATACAATCCCCCAGGAGGCCCTGCCCCCATAGGGAACCCCAAAACCCGGGTGGGCCCTGCCCCCTTTGGAACACTACCCAGATCCCACAGGTGGACCCTGCCCCCAAAAAAACCCCTAAAAACACAGGATGGATC
>JAODAL010014213.1:0-88270 GCA_025379985.1 Phyllomedusa bahiana
CAAAACCTTGAAAAATGCAAAAACTTTTTTAAGAAAAAAGTGAGAAAAAGGGAATACGGTGTTGTCATGAAACCTTGCTGTTTTTTACAGTCTCCTCACAGCAAAACCAGCAAAATGAACTTTTGGGGAAAAAGAGAATAAAAATTGCTAAGAAATGATCTTTTTTAAAAAAAAGTTTTAAAAGGGGCCCAATTCTTTTTAAAAAGGAATGTGAAGTAGCTGGCAACTAATGGGTGACCTCGGAAATTTGGGGGCCCCAAACATCATCAGAGATCCATGCCTGCCCCCATCTAAATAAAAGTCAAAGGACCACTTTAAATCTGGGGAAAGGGCCGGATCGTTTGTCTGTAATGACCCCTTCCAAAGCTTGCTAAAGGGTCCGCTCAAAAAAATGACGCGGGCTGCTGGCAGGAAAAGCACCTCTAGGCATGACGACCAGTTTGGGGCCATTGGGTCCATTTTGGAAAACCCGGGAAGTCGGGGGTCCGGAACACATGCAAAAACTTTGGTGTTGAACGCAGAAAGTCGTGCACCTTGATTTAAGCTGATCTCTGTGTTTGATTGTGCCCTGAAATTGCATTTTTTGGGTTTGAGGTGGTAAACAAAGTTTCCCCAAAGGTCCCCCCAAAAAGGCTTCTGCCACCTTCCCCTTGGCCTGCTGCCGCTACCCCTATTTGGGCACTTACTGCTGTCACGTCGCTGATGTTTTCCCCCCCGTACTTTTGGGGGAAAACGTGAACAGACGCAACAGTTTCCCTCCATTGATCAATCAGAAAGGGTCTCCTTTTCCTGCATTTTACTCTCAAATTTGGGTGGGGAAGGAAAGTGCTGTTTTTTTGTTTTTTGTACCGGGGACCGGGAGGGGGGGCCACCCATAACTTTTGTTCATTTTGATGGCCTTAATGCGGGGATAAATTTTGGGAGGAAATGGAGCATCCAACACTCATGTGAGAGTTTGGACCCTTTGTTTTCCCAAAGCCTTTTTGGTCGGGGGGCACTAGCAAACTGATCTTCCTATCTTCCTCCTCCGCCTAAAAATTCGCCCAAACCCCTTTTTCCAAAGGGCGGGGACTTGGGTAACATCGGGGGCCCTAGGAAATCCTCCCCTCCTCCCCCTCCCCTCCGCGGGCCTCCGGCACGCTTCAAAAACAGCCCGACTTGCCTGAATGTGCCCCCCTGGGTGATGCGCCCCTTGCCACTACTTTTGGCCCCCCCGAACCACTCCCTAATAAAAAACCGATGAAATTGGGGAAACTGCGGGCCTTGGGAAATTTACGGAGAGAAAGGCTCCGTGTCCGCATCGGGTTTCCCTCCTCCTCCGTCGCTGGCGGGCCCTGTTTTTCAGGTGCCCAAACGATCGTTCCAAAAAAAAAAGGTTTACCACAATGCCATCTGAAAAGGGCATTGTCGCACTGACCTTTTGGTGGTTTTCTTCAAACGGGAAAGGGAAATGGTGCAGAGCCCTTCACCTGCCCCACTCTCGGTTTTTTCAACACCCCGAGGTCCGAACCGCTGTTTGTCGGGCCATTTTGTCACTTCGTACGCGTAATGGAAATTGGGGCTGCCCCAAAAACGCTGGCATGGGGAGGGGGGAAATTTCCCAGCGTGGACTTAAAATTTTTGGGGGGGGCCGAGCGGGACCTGCAACGAAAGCCAGGGGAAAAAGCAGGGGGGCGAAGGGGAAGGGGAAACTCAGACCCGTTTTTTTCCCCTTCAGCGGGCCCGTCCAGCCCGGGTAGCCTTTAGAAATTTTTTGGACAAAAGGTTAAGGGCAGGGCCCAGAAAGGGGAATTGCTCCACCCAAACCATTTTAAAGGGGCGGCCACAGTTTTTCGCCCTTATCGCCACCACCTTCCCTGGCAAAAAGGGTTCTTGTCCCCCCAGCCAGCGCTCGTCTCTTTGGGCAAAAGGCCTTTCTAAAAGCTCCTGACCTGTTTTTTGGACGGTCTCCAAGGCAGTTAATTTCCCAAACCGGCCGGGGTGTCCCCGGGGGCACTAAATCCCCACCAAAAAGGCCCTTTGGGGGGAAAGAGCCCTGAAACCATCCCTGCGGTTTTGAAGACGGGCCCGAGCCGAACCCCCGTCACCCCCAGAGACATCCACCCAGCTCACCCAGTAAAGCTGTCCAAGAGATAAAAGGGGCCTTGGCCGTCCCTTACTATAAAGTGCCCGTTGGTGAAGGGATTTTTTTTCCCCGGACACAGTGCAGAAAACGCGTTTGAAATTTTTAGATGACACGGGGCGGGCCCAGGCAGGGCCCGGCTTTTTCTGGAAAAGAAATCCCCTTCTGGGAAATCTGGAAATTGGGGGGCCAAGCAGGGCCATAAAGGGGCGGAACCCTCTGGGCCCACCAAGGGAAAGGCAACATTTCCAAGGCCAAAACCCTTTGGCAATGCCGACATTCGGGTTTTTGGCTTTGGGATTTTTTGGGGTTTAAAGTTTTTTCTTCTGCCCCCAAACCGGGAAAAACAAAAGCTGGCTGCTAGACTGGCCGCTGAAACGGGTGCAGGTGTCAAAGGGGGAAAGGGAAGGGGGGGTAGGAGGGGGCCGGGTGGTGCTGGGGGTACTCGGGACTTTGGAAAGGCGGGAAGCGGAGGCTGATCCCTTTTCATGACTCTAAGACATGGGCAGCTGGGGAAGCTTGTGGGGGGCGGGAGGGGGGGCGGAGACAGAGGGGTGAAGGGGTTGGGGGCCCCGGGCTTTGGCCGGGCCCTTTTTTGGCCAAGTTTTTTCCGGGCCCTTTTCAATTTATCCCTTCCCCTGCATGTAAATAACATTTTTGGGGGTGGTTAACCATTTAAAGGTTTTTGCCTCTACTTATGCGTTTACCAAAGGCGGCATATGACTTCGCGGGTAAATCAGAAGCTTGCTCAAAAAGGCCCAGGCTTGAGGGGTTTCCTAAACCCTTTTTGACCCGATAAGCGAGGGGGCGGGTTTGCGCTGCCCCGGGGCGGCGGAATCAATCACGACTAGCTGCACCGCCCTCCCCCCTTTTTGTGGGGCCCCCGGATTGAAAACAACCCCATCGTCTTCCTCCTCGTCCACTGATGAAGCGCTCGCAAGCAAATTCTGGGGGAAAAAGACCGGGAAAGGGGGACCCGAAATGTCGTCTTAAACATCATCATAAACCACAGGTGTTGGTCGCCGACTTTCTGCATCCAAAGCTGGGGGCTACAACAAGGGCACTGCAAGGCGTTGCCGGGCCGCCCGGGGAAATTTTTTTCCCGATTAAACCGGCTTCCTTCACCCCCCTCCTGTTTGGCAATCAGAAATTTTGGGCCAAAGCAGAGAAAATCCCCCTTTTGGCCCTTGATTTTTAAACATCCCTTCTGACCCCAACCGCTTTTTTGCATCAAAGGGGTCTTCAGAAAATGGATTATCCCCACAGTGGGGGCTAAAACATTTGACATTTGGGCTGTTTCATTTTGGGACAGATGCTGTGATGCGGATAAACGACATTTGTGGCCGGGGGAATTTGAGGACGGGGGTAAACTGCTAGATGCGGGTTTTCTTTAAAACCACTGAAGGACAAATTGGCGACGATGTCTTTTATTTTAGTTTCACAGGGCCCTGCCCCCACCCGATGACAGGCCGAGGGTTTCCTGCAACTGACATCCGCTGGCATCGTGTTGTCCCCCAAAAGCACTGGAAGGACACCTTCTCTCGTACCTCTCCCTCCATGTGCTACCCCCCTCTTTTTCTCGCTTACCCCCCCCTCAATTTTTGCTCCATGTTCAAAAAATAAAAATTTGAGAAGGTATGGGAATAGGTTTTTTAAAATCCTTATTAAAAGACGGCAAAATTAAAAGCTAAACTCAAACCCCTAAACAAAACAAAATTGCTGGATTCAAATTTAACTGCAAGGGGCTACAAAAATTGGACTGTGGGAAAAATCCAAAAAAACACGTATCTGTTTTTGTTTTTGGGATAATAAAAAGGGATTTTTTGCACCTTTCAATTCACCTGTGGGGAAAAATAGAATTGCTGGGTTTTAAAAAAATTTACGTAGATGCTGCCCTTTAATGAAATTTGGGTGGGGGCCCCCAAAAGTCAAAAAACACGTAACAGTTAAGTTTTTATATAATAAAAAGGAAATTTTTTGCACCCTTTTAATTCACCTGGGGGGGAATATAGAATTGCTGTTTTAAAAATTTACTAGATCCCGGGGTCAATGAACAGTGCTGGGGGGCGGGAAAAATCAAAAAACACCAACTTTAAAGTTTTTGATAAATAAACGTTTTTTTTTTGCACCTTTCAAATTTACCTGTTGGGGAATAAAAGAATTGCTGTTTTTAAAATTTTTTCGTAGATGCTGGGGTATGAACATGGTTTGGGGGCGCAAAAAATCAAAAAACACGTAAATGGTTTAAAGTTTTTTATATAATAAACGTATTTTTTTTCACCTTTCAATTTTACCCGTGGTTTAAAATGAATTGCTGTTTTTAAATTTACTTTGATGCTGCGTCAATGAAACAGTGCTGGGTCGCAAAAGTCAAAAAAAAAACTAACTGTTATGTTTTGATATAATAAAGGGATTTTTTTCACCTTTCAATTTACCTTTTTGAATATAAAAATTGGGTGTTTTAAGATTACGAAAATGCGCGTCAAGACCAGTGCTGGGTGGCAAAAAATTTAAAAAAAACGTAACGGGTTTTGTTTTTGATAAATAAACGGTATTTTTTCCCCCTTTCAATTCACCCGTGGTTTAATAAGAATTGCTGTTTTTTTGATTTACGTAGATGCTGCCTCAATGAACAGTGCTGGGCGCAAAAGTTTAAAAAAAAACTATCTTTTTGTTTTGATATAAAAACGGTATTTTTTGCACCTTTTAATTCACCGGGTGAATATAGGGAAATTTCTGTTTTTTAAGGGTTTACGAATGCTGCGGGCAATGAACAGTGCGGGGCGCAAAAGTCAAAAAAACCCGTAACTGTTTTTTGTTTTATATAATAAAGGTAATTTTTTTTCACCTTTCAAATTTACCTGTGGGGAATATAGAATTGCGTTTTAAGATTTACGTAGATCTGCTTTAATGAACAGTGCTGGGGGGCGCAAAATCAAAAAAAACTAAATGTTTTGTTTTGAAAATTTAAAAAACGGTATTTTTTTGCCCTTTTTAATTTACCTGGGGTGAATATAAAAAATTTTCTGGGTTTTAAGATTTTCGAAAAGCTGCGTCAATGAACAGGGGTGCGCAAAAATAAAAAAAAACTACCCTTTTTTGTTTGATAAATAAACGGTTTTTTTTTGGGACCTTTTTTAATTCACCTGTGGTGAATATAGAATTGCGTTTTAAATTTTTCTAGATGCTGCTCAAAGAACATTTCTGGGTTTCGCAAAAAACAAAAAACACGTAAAAAGTTAATTTTTTTGAATAAAAAACGGTTTTTTTGCACCTTTCAATTCACCCGGGGGGTAATATAGAATTTCTTTTTAAGATTTACCTTAAACTGTCAAGAACAGTGCTGGGGGCGCCCAAAAATTAAAAAAAAAACGTAAATTTTTTTTGTTTTTTATATAATAAACGTATTTTTTTTCACCTTTCAATTCCCCTCTGTGGTTTAAAAAGAATTGCTGTTTTTAAATTTTTCGTAGATGGTGTCAAAACAGTGCTGGGGGCGCCCCAAAATCAAAAAAACGTAAATTTTTTATTTTTTTATATAAAAAAAACGGAATTTTTTTTCACCTTTCAATTCACCCCCGTGGTTTAATATAGAATTTCTGTTTTAAGAATTTTTGTAAAAATGCTGCGTCAAGAACAGTGCTGGGGGCAAAAATCAAAAAACACGTAACCCTTTTTTGTTTTTATATAATAAACGGTATTTTTTCACCTTTTTAATTCCCCCTTTTGGGGAAAAATAGAATTTTCTGTTTTTTAAAAATTTACGTAGATGTGCGTCAATGAACAGTGCTGGTGCGCAAAAGTCAAAAAAAACTAACTGTTATGGGTTTTTAAAATAAACGGTATTTTTTTGGGCCCAAACAAACCCTTTTGAATTTAAAAAATTGCTGGGTTTTAAATTTTGTGAAGTGGTAATAAAAGTCCGGTGGAAAAGGGGAAAAAAACACCTAACTTTAAAAGTTTTTTGTAATAAAAGTATTTTTTTTGGGACCCCAAAAACCTTTTGGGAAATGAAATTTTGTTTTTAAAATAAAGTTCAGGCCTGCCCAAAAGAAAAAAACAAAACTTTTTTTTAATAATAAATATTTTTTTACCTTTTTAAATTTTACCTGTTTGGAATTTTTAGTTTTTTTTAAGATTTTAATTGTCCCGGTTTGCCCCCGGGGGCCCCCCGTCCCCACCGGTTTTAATTTACAACGGTAGATGCTGCTTTAAAATTCTCTAGCTAACTACATAAAATCTTCAAATCTCTAATCTAACTAAATTGGAAGGATCACAGCTAATAGTAGAGGTTTTCTCTGTGCAGAAATAGACTAATTTCGCTGAGCTGTTTGGCCACAGGCAGAGCGCAGGTCCTATCCCTATGAGACGCTGAGAGACACTGAGGCTGAAACAGGAAACGCTGTTCTATGTAAAACGAGGTCATGTGATTTTTCCAGCCAATCGCAACCATACACATCCCAGTCATGACGTCGCACACACATCTCACCCTGCTCTATTCTGTAATCTCATTTGCTGGCCGCCAAAATTACAGGAAGCGCCGAAAAAGGCGCGATCTTAATAGATGATGCACAGATTTTAACCTTAATTATCGCATGATCTGGAAATTTCGATCACCATAAAAACCTTGCCGATTTCAACTTTGTCGATAAAAATCGCTCAACACTATTTATGGCCTAAAACAATCAGCAAGAGCGTGGAACACGAAGATGAATGACGTTCTGCTGAAAGAAGGATTTAGAAGAAGTCAAGCTGATCCGTGTTTATACACTAAATGTACAGCAGATAAGTGGATGTATATTCTTCTGTATGTTGATGATGTCATCATAGCTCATCAAGAAGAAGCTGAAATTACAAAAGTAGGAACAATTTTGAATCCAACATTTTGAAACAAAGGACCTTGGAAATGTGACACATTATCTGGGAATCCAGATCCAGAGAGAAGAAGATGGAAGTTTCCTTCTCAACCAGAAAGCTAAAATTGTCACAGTCCTCAACCAGTTTGGAATGTCAGAAGCCAAAGGCATTTCAACACCAATGGATCCATCTTACCTAAAGTTGGAAGGAGAAGATGATCTACTACCTAACAATGAGAGTTACAGAAAAGCAGTGGGGGCACTTCTGTACATAGCCACAACTACTCGTCCTGATATCACAGCGACAATGGGTATACTGTGCCGACGTGTAAGTAAGCCACGTCAAAGAGACTGGAATGCAGTTAAAAGAGTCCTTCAATATCTGAAGCAAACTCAAGACGTGAATCTAAAAATATCTGCAAATGGTGATCTAAAGCTCACAGCTTACGTGGACACAGACTGGGCCGGAGATTTAAGTGATCGAAAGTCAACAAGCAGTTACTTATTTAAATTAGGAGAAAGTCCAATTTCTTGGTCAAGCAGAAAGCAGGTGTCCGTTGCGTTATCATCTACAGAGGCAGAATACATTTCAGCAGCTCATGCCAGTCAAGAAGTAATTTGGTTGAACCAACTGTTAGAGGATCTTGGTAAAACTCCAACTCAACCTGTTACGATTTATGAAGACAACCAAGGATGTATTAAACTCGCCAGCAGTGAAAGGATCAATGCCAGGACCAAACACATTGATGTAAGACATCACCACCTGCGAGATTTAGTGGAACATGGTATCATTATCGTTGTCTACTGCAAAACTGACAAGATGATAGCTGATGCCATGACAAAGCCATTGCCAAGAACCAAGTTTGAAGATTTCAGGAAGATGATGGGACTAATTGGATAAGTAGTTGTTGAGTGGGGGTGTTGGAATAATACTTATCACTGTGTGCAACAACCACTTCTGTATGTATTGCATGTGTAAGCCTTTGTCAAGGGATATTGTCATTGTTGATAAAGTTAGGCTGTTTAAAAAAAAAAACACTGAGAGGAAGAGACAGCTCAGATCTTGTTTACTGCAGATGGACTGATAGATTCAGACATGTTCTCATGTGTGCTGAGAAGTTATACTTGTTCTCTTCAAGAATAAAGTTCATTTTGCTGTTCAACTACTGGATAATGATCTGGATAATCTGCTGCTAACAATTATAGTAGTGAAAAAATTGAGTTTTGGTTTCATACATACTCTCTGTGAAAGCCTGCCACTTTAGGCAATTTAGTACAGTTCTGTAGTTGCTGTTTAAGGAACAATCCCATCCTGTTTGTGAGGGTTCAGTGGATTCGCTGGACCAAGAGATGATAGTTAAGCCACGCCAGGGAGCGGAGTCTAAGTAGCCCCCGGTTTTCACCAGAGCCCGCCGCAAAGCGGGATGGACTTGCTGCAGCGTGAGGCTAACAGGTCGCTACCCCTGACGTGACTTGCTTGCGATGGCGGCCGGGGTACGGTGTGGTACAAAATCGTAATCCAGAGGCGTAGTCAGGAACAGGCAGAAGGTCAGGGCAGGCGGCAGAGGTTCGTGGTCAGAGACGGGCAGACGGTCAGGGCAGGAGGCAAACAGGCAAGGTCAGGAACGTAAGCAAAGCGGACTGGTACATGGGTAATCAAAACGAACTCCAAGACTCTCTAAAGACAAGGTACGCACACCAACAATCTGGCAGAGACTGCTGGGGGCGTATTCCATTTATAGGACCAGCGGCCATCAATAACCAATTAATGGTGCGCTGGCCCTTTAAATCCATACCAGCCGTCGTGCGCGCGCACCCTTAGCAGCGGGTACGCGCACGGCGGCCGGGACAGGCAGGAGCGGCGTTCACAGGAGCGCGGCCAGGTAAGGGAAGTGGCACCAGGGATTGGGCAGCGAGGGCATGGACGTGGAGAGCCGCGGCACCCGCGCCGGACCCCCTGCGGGCAGGGGGGCGGCCACGGGGCACCGCGGCACCCACACCAGCCTCCATGACAGTACCCCCCCCCCTAGTTCTCCCCCTCTATTTACAGAACTTAGAGAGAAGTTCAGGTGACAGGTTGCCCTCAGGTTCCTACGAACGCTCCTCCAGCCCTAACCCCTAACAGTCAATAAGAAAGAACCACTTCCCCCTCAGTGTCTTCTCCACCAGCACCTCCTTGACCTCAAAGATGTTATCAGAGTTGGCCACAGGAGAAGGCGAGACAGATCCACGGGAGAAGCGATTCAGCACCACAGGCTTGAGGAGCGAAACATGGAAGGCGTTCGGGATAAGCAGAGTAGGAGGCAAGCGGAGCTTGTAGGACACCGGGTTAAGTTGCTGAAGTGCAAGGGCCCAGATACTTGGGGCCTAACTTATAGCAGGGGACCTTGAAGAAGATGTATTTGGTGGACAACCAAACTCTATCACCTGGCTTAAATAGGGGCGGAGGTCTACGGTACCTGTCGGCCTGGATTTTGGTGTGAGCAGAGGCCCGTAGAAGGGCCTGATGCGTGGTTTGCCAGAGTGACTTGTTGTCACGCACCTGGGCATCCACAGCAGGAACATGACACGAAGTATCCAGAGGGAGAGGCGGGCGGAGATGTAGCCCAAACACCACAAAAAAGGGAGAGGCCCCAGCGGATTCGGAGTCAAGAGAATTATAAGAAAATTCTGCCCAGGGGAGAAGGTCAGACCAATTATCCTGAAGGGCGGAAACAAAATGTCGTAGGTAGGTACCTAACACCTACCTAACACCTACCTACCCGTTAGTCTGAGGGTGGTATGCAGATGAAAAGTCAAGCTGAATTTCCATCTGCCCACATAGAGCCCGCCAGAATCTCGACACAAACTGGACCCCCCATCAGAAACAATATGCAAAGGGAGTCCGCGTAGCCGAAAAATGTGGTGGAAAAAGTGCTGGGCCAGCTGTGGAGCAGAGGGTAACCCGGGCAGTGGAACAAAGTGGGCCATTTTCGAAAATATATCTGTCACCACCCAGATGACAGTGTTTCCAGAGGAGGCTGGGAGGTCAGTAACAAAGTCCATGGCTATATGGGACCAAGGTCTTTCTGGCACTGGGAGAGGCTGAAGCAGGCCCGCAGGTCTGAGACGAGGCACTTTATTGCGGCCACAAGAGGTACAGGCCAGGACAAAGTCTCTAACATCACGGGCGAGAGTGGGCCACCAATAATACCGAGAGATTAGCTGCAGAGATTTATGGATTCCAGGGTGGCCAGCTGTTCGAGAGGCATGTCCCCACTTTACGAGGCCGCATGGCAGGACGTAGGTAGGTCTTCCCGGGAGGCAGCTGTTGAAGATCCACGGGAGCCGCCGTGAGGAGCCGTTCAGGAGGAATTATGTGCTGCAGAGGCGGCTCTAGGCCCACAGTGTCCGAGGATCTCGAGAGGGCGTCCGCCCTGACGTTCTTTTCGGCTGGCCGAAAGTGAAGGAGGAAGTTAAAGCGGGCGAAGAAGAGCGACCACCGGGCTTGCCGAGGATTCAAACGCTAAGCAGACTGGAGATACAGAAGATTTTTGTGATCGGTGAAGATCTCAATGGGATGGCGAGCCCCCTCCAGTAAGGGACACCATTCTTCTAGGGTTAATTTTATGGCCAGAAGTTCCCGATCACCGATAGTGTAATTACGTTCAGCAGGAGTGAAGGTCTTAGAGAAGAACTTTTGAAGAAGCGCCGGCACCTACTGAGGAGGCGTCCACTTCTAGGACAAATGGGCGCTGTGGGTCCGGACGAGACAGAACAGGAGCTGAAGCGAATGCTGCTTTCAGACGCTTAAAGGCTTCTTGGGCCTCGGGAGGCCAGGACTTGGGGTTAGCCTTCTTCTTGGTGAGGGCTACCAGTGGGGCCACCAGTGAGGAGAATTGCGGGATAAACTGCCTGTAATAGTTAGCGAACCCCAAAAAGCGCTGGATGGAGCGGAGACCCACCGGTCGGGGCCATTGCAGGACCGCTGAAAGCTTGGAGGGATCCACCTGGAGGCCTTGGTCCGAAACGATGTACCCTAAGAAGGGCAAGGAGGTGCGTTCAAACAGGCATTTCTCCAGCTTGGCATAGAGCTGGTGGGTACGGAGACATCTGACCACCTGGCGGACGTGGTGGCGGTGAGTCTCTAGATCTGGAGAGAATATTAAGATGTCGTCCAGATAGACTATGACGCAGACGTAGAGGTGGTCGCGGAAGATCTCGTTGACGAAGTTTTGGAACACAGCCGGAGCGTTACAGAAGCCGAATGGCATGACGAGATATTCGATGTGGCCATTACGGGTATTAAAGGCCGTCTTCCATTCGTCGCCTTCCCGGATACGAATCAGGTTGTAAGCACCGCGTAAATCCAATTTGGAAAAAACGTTTGCGCCACTTAGGCGATCAAACAGTTCTGAGATCAAAGGCAGGGGGTATCGATTTTTTATGGTGATTTTATTTAGGCCACGATAATTGATACAGGGCCAGAGAGTTCCATCTTTCTTCTTGACAAAGAAGAATCCGGTCCCCGCAGGCGAGGAAGACTTGCGTATAAAGCCCTTACGGAGATTCTCCTGAATGTACTCCGACATCACCTTGGTTTCTGGGACAGAAAGTGGGTAGACTCTGCCTCAGGGAGGCGTAGTACTGGGTTGCAGGTCAATAGGACAGTCGAAGGGCCGGTGTGGAGGAAGAGTTTCGGCCTGTCTTTCAGAAAAGACGTCGGCTAGATCCTGGTATGGAGTGGGCAGACCCAGCAGGGGCTTCGTAGACTTTGCAGAGGCGGGCCGTAGAACAGGATGGAGTATCGGAAGGCATCGTGAATGACACGCCGGACCCCAATGGACAATCTCGCCTGTGTTCCAGTCTAGGGTCGGAGAGTGCTCCTGTTACCAAGGAAGTCCTAGGAGGATTTCTGAAGAGGAGCAAGGCAGAACGAGGAGTTTCAGAGTTTCCTTGTGTAGGGCGCCTATCTGCAAGGTGAGGGGCGCTGTGCAGAACCGAATAGCATCCTTGAGGCATTCGCCACTGACAGAGGAGACGAAGATGGGTTTCTGCAGAGGGGTCACCGGGAGACAGAACTTTGAGACCAGCGTGTGGCTGATAAAATTACCAGTGGACCCCAAGTCAAGGAAGGCGGTGGCTTGAAAGGCGCTGTCCGGAGAAATTCCACAGAGTGCAGGAATGGTCAGACGGGGAGAGGCCGCACTGACACCTAGGGATGCCTCTCCTGCGAGCCCTAGGTGCGGCGTTTCCTGGGGCGCACCGGACAGTCCCCAATGACGTGGCCAGACCCGCCACAGTAGAAACATAACTGCCTCAGACGACGCTGTGAGCGTTCCTCCTGGGTCAAGTGAGCCCTTTCGACCTGCATGGGTTCATCCTCAAGAACCGTTGGCGGAGGAAGTGGAGGTCGTTAAAAAACGGGAGCTAGACGAGGTAGCTGGCGTGGTTGGGTGACCTCCCATTGGAGGCGGAGCTCTTGTTGTCTCTCGGTAAAGCGTATATCGATTTGGGTGGCCAACTGAATCAGTTCGTCCAGAGAGGAGGGCAGATCTTGACCCGTGAGCTCATCTTTAATGCGCCTCGAGAGGCCTTGCCAGAAGGTTGCCACCAACGCCTCATTGTTCCAGTCCAGTTCCGAGGCTAGGGTGCGGAACTGCACGGAGTAGTGACCCACAGTGGAGTCGCCCTGACGGAGACGAAGCAGAGCTGCGGCAGCGGAGGAGGTGCGGCCAGGTTCCTCGAAGACCGTGCGGAACCCCTGGAGGAAGGCTTGCAGATTATCCATCAGCGGATCTCCTCGGTCCCATAGCGGAGTGGCCCAGGCCAGAGCTTCGCCCGTGAGGAGGATAATTATGAAGGCCACCTTAGCCCGCTCAGTAGGAAATTGATGCCCCAACATCTCCATATGGATGGAGCATTGGCTGATGAAGCCTCTGCATTTTTTGGGGTCCCCATCATAGCGAGAGGGGAGTGGCAGGTGCAGAGAAGGTCCTGGTGCAGGAGCAGGTAGTGCCATGGCTGCAGGAGCAACTGGTACAGGAGTGGCGGAAGCAGCCGCAGGCGGATGTAGACGAGCCGCAAGGTTCTGCAACATGGCCGCAAGCTGGTCGATACGCTGGCTCTGCTGAGCGACGGCCGTCGTGACGTCCCGGAGTTCGGGCAGAGGTACCCTGGCGGAATCCCTGGCCAGATTGTACTGTGAGAGTTCTGTGGATTCGCTGGACCACCGCAAGCGATGATAGTTAAGCCACGCCAGGGAGCGGAGTCTAAGTAGCCCCCGGTTTTCACCAGAGCCCACCGCAAAGAGGGATGGACTTGCTGTGGCGTGAGGCTACTAGGTCGCTATCCCTAACGTGACTTGCTTGCGATGGCGGCCGGAGTACGGCGTGGTACAAAATCGTAATCCAGAGGCGTAGTCAGGAACAAGCAGAAGGTCAGGGCGGGCGGCAGAGGTTCGTGGTCAGAGACGGGCAGACGGTCAGGGCAGGCGGCAAACAGGCAAGGTCAGGAACGTAAGCAAAGCGGACTGGTACACGGGTAATCAAAACGGACTCCAACACTCTCTAAAGACAAGGTACACACACCAACAATCTGGCAGAGACTGCTGGGGGCGTATTCCATTTATAGGACCAGCGGCCATTAATAACCAATTAATGGTGCGCTGGCCCTTTAAATCCAGACCAGCCATCGTGCGCGTGCGCCCTAAGCAGCGGGTACGCGCACGGCGGCCGGGACAGGTAGGAGCGGCGTTCACAGGAGCGCGGCCAGGTAAGGGAAGTGGCACCAGGGACTGGGCAGCGGGGGCATGAACGCGGGGAGCTGCGGCACCCGCGCCGGACCCCCTGCGGGCAGGGGGGCGGCCACGGGGCACCGCGGCACCCACGCCAGCCCCCATGACACTGTTTAGTGTTCCTTTTTTAGGGCGTTGCGTACACACCTGCCAGCAGTGGCACGAGCAGGGGCATAACATCTGCCCAAGACCACTTACAAAAGAAGGAGAAAGACAGTAAGAGATAAGCACGGAGAGAGGTGGGGTATGCCAGCAAAAGCATAGACAGGAAGCTAGTGACAGTATGGGGAAGAGAGGAAGAGAAAGGCCAGACGTATGAACTAGGTCGCCACCTGGGAAGCATACCAAGGTACAACTTAGTTCTATGGCATACCCACTGACCCTAAGTCAGCATGTAACAGGAGAAGCTGTCTTGGCAGAGCATTGTCAGAGGAGCAATCATTTGACTAGAGAGAGTATTTGAAGAACTAAGAAGTTGTGACATGTGCCGCAGGCTGGCCTGGTGGTGGTAGGGCTACAGGGAGGATGGGGTCACGACGGCTGGAGAATGTCACTCGGCACCCAGTTGATCTGCAGTGCTGACTAGTTGTGAAGTCCCAGTTATGCCTTGAAGTCGGGGAGACCCTTCTCCTGGAAGAGAGTGTCATGGTGGCTGGAAAAAAAAGAACATCTATGTGGTTGTTGGGAAGCGCCCGTCACCTGAAGACTTACGCGTGAGATTTGTAATAGAGGAAACATTAATGTTATTGTGCTCAGCCATCTTGTGTACCCACACCTGTTCTTGTATATGTATTGCAGCAGTAAACAGTGTAACATGTTAAACAGGGGAATAACTAGAAATGGCAGGGCCCATAGCAAATTTTGCAATGGTGTCCCACTCCGGTCCGTAAAAAAAAAAAAAAAAATTAACTTATTCCATGTACACCAGACATATCCCGCATACACCACTCAGATGGTAGACACATCCCGCATACACCACTCACACATCAGACACATTCTGCACACACCGGTCACACGCTAGACACATCCCGCACACACCACTCACACACTAGACAAATCCTGCACGTACCAGTGTCACACTAGACACATCCCGCATGTGCCACTCACATGCCAGACACATCCCGCATACATCACTCATATGGCAGACACATCCTGCATACATCACTCACAGGCAGACACATCCCACACACGTTAGACACATCCCCCACACGCCATTCATACACTAGACACATCCTGCACAAGTCAGTCACACGCTAGACACATCCTGCACACACACCAGTCACACACTAGACACATCTGGCACACGCCACTCACACACCAGACACATCCTACACATGCCACTAACACACCAGACACATCCCGCAAATGCCACCCACACGCCAGACAAAACCCGCACAAGCCTTTCAAACGCCAGACACATCTCGCACATGCCAGTCACACGCTGGACACATCCTGCACAAGCCAGTCACACGCTGGACACATCCCGCACATGCTAGTCACATGCTAGACACATCCCACACACACCGGTCACACAATAGACACATCCCGCACACGCCAGTCATGCATTAGTCACATCTGGCACACGCCAATCCCACGCCAGACACATCCCGCATATGTGAGTCACACGCTGAACACATCCTGCACATGCTAGTCACACACCAGACACATCCCGCTTACAACACTCACACACCAGACACATCCCGCGTACACCACTCACATGCTGGACACGTACTGATATTTATGATATTAGTGGACTGCGATTCTTTGTTTACACAATAGATTTTACTTAATTTTTTTGTTGTGGGAGCATCACCCTGCACTGAATACTGGTCACTTACATACTACATACATACAAACATCACACATCTACATTCATACACAGATATATATTCATACACAAACATTACAGACACCTAGACACACATATATACAGCCACATCCATATACACACACACTTACAAGTATGCGGTGCAGCTGGCTCACTCAGTTCAGGGAGTCCAGAGGTCTTGGGAAGACATAAGGGGTGGTTACATTGCAGCAGCTTCCTGTCATGAACTGCTCTCAGCCCGGCATTGCATATACCCTTACTCCACTGTCCCGGGGCAGGAGGAGGGGTGCTGAGGGAGTATCTTTTAAGATACTTTTTAGCAGCCCCGTGGAGCTGTGAGGGGACCAGATTGCAACCTAGTGATGCTATGTAGCCCGTGACAGGGACAGTCTGTCAATAAAAATCTGTTTGTTGTTGGCTGGGCACCTCAGTGAGTGCGGGCCACGTAGCAGTTGCTACAGCTGCTATGGTGGTAGTTCCACCACTGATGCTACAAGCTTAAGCTTTGAGTAAAGCCTACAAGACCCCAAGCTGAAGAGTCTTTGGCGTTAATTCCTCGCCACAGTGCAATACAAGTCCCAGCAAAGCCAACGGTAGGCCTAACAGCACTAGTATCCAGGTGTATATGCCTTCCACTACTTTATAACAACAGGTTGTCCGCAGTATGTTGTGATGTGAAAAAATATTTCTACTTAAAGGGATTGTCCAATTGAAGAAAATTCATTTGAAATGGGCCCAAAACAAGTTATACATCGAAAGCGTCTGCCCACTCCACAATCCTCATCTCCTTTCCCTCCCAGAAAAATTATTTTGTGGGATGAACAGGTAAAAAAAATGCAATTGTGTCTTTGTTTTTTGGGTTTATTTTTTGTTGAAGTCTACACAGAACAGTTTACTTGACATTATCTGTATTCTGAGTGTCAGTACACATACAGGAGCCAAAAAATATTGACACATTATCGCCACATCATCACAATATAGTGACTAATACCATCATATTACTGACCAAACCAGTATACCAATAACAACAATATACAAAAACCAAATACCGCCACACATCACCACCATAAAAAGACTGAATAAAACCATTGTACAGTAACTGAATATAAACCTGAATATACACTGAGACCACTATTACCACCATACAGTGCCCATATAGTGGTAATTACCAGTGTATGCAGGTGCTCTGCAGACATATATGTGATTACTGAGCAGGAATTAGATAAACACAAAAATCAGCCCAATTGTACTAATCAAGATCCCACTGGTGGATACACAGTAATGTAAAGCCACAGGAGCATGCTTCCATTTGGGTAATGTGTGAGTTGTAAACTGGTGCATTGTCTTGCAGAAGTTGGACACCTTTGGTGAGCATGCCACATCTCTTGGTTTTCATGGACTCCCACAATTTCCGCAGCATTGAAGCATAGAATGCCCCAGTGATCATGGTACCCTTTGGTAGGAAATCAATCAATACTACTCCGTGCTGGTTCCAAAATACTGTGAACATGACCTTGCCTGCCGAGGGTTGGGCACGAGTCTTCTTGAATGGACTTTAGTCTCAGGATCATAGTGATGCACAAAGATTTCATCCTATGTGATCAGTCTGTTGAAAATTTCCTCCTAGTTTCCATGGTACATCGCCATTAGAGCCTGAGAGCATTTGACTCGTTCCTGCTTCTGGGTAGTTGTGAGCAGCCGGGGAACCCAGAGAGCGGGGACCGTATGCATGTGAAGATGGTCTTGGCTGATTTTTGTCCACGGACCCCACACTAACCTTGACATTTTTGGCTAGGTGGCGAATGGTTATGCGGTGATTTTCCAAAAAGGCTACCTCCACTTGCTGGATGGTGTGTTCATCAATAGCAGAGTGGGGTTGCCCTGGAATTGGAGCCGTTTGCACTGAAGTCCGACCACATTTGAATTGACGTTGCCAGTTCTTGACTACATCATATGATGGGGAATCATCACCATAAACCTCTTTCATCTCATCAAATGTCTCCTTTGGTGTGCGGCCTTACAAGTAAAGGAACTTGATGACTGCTCTGTATTCCACTGGGTCCATTATCAAACGTTACACCACTTCAGCAACTGTAAAATCAAGATCATTATCAGTCCTGAGTTGCAAGTTGGCAGGTAACCTATAGATACTTACATCATTACTCATGTGCAGCTTCAGCATCCTGTGATAAATAGAAGTGGGTCAGGGGAAATCTCTCATGTACACCCCTCATATGTCCTTCCTCATAACATGTGGTTTCCAAGCTGGAGGTTCAGTTTAAATAGCCTACCAGAGACACGTGTGATCAAGTAATTAAACACCTCTGTAACACTATTTAAAAACATTTGTGTGCCACAATATGCCATAAAATACAAATGAATGTAGCAATAAAAATATATGCTTAATGTCATCTACATTGGTAGTTATTACGCAAAAAGAACGCAATCCTTTAATATAAATATGAAATGTCCTGCTTCACATTAAGACTGGCAGGAGACCTAGTCCTGAGGTAGAATATCCACCACGCCTCCCTACTGAACAATTTCTTCGTGAGACCCCCTTCTCTTTTAGACCTCGCTAGCCTCTCGATACCCATGAAGATAAAGGAGGACAAATTACCAGAATGGACCTGAGAAAAGTGCCTAGACACCACTGAAGATTTGAAAGATTCCTGTCCAATGGAGTCCGAAAGATGCCAGCGGATACGTATTTTCAATGCACCTGTAGTGCACCCTACATACATTACAAATTCCGCAGTAGATCATGTACACCACAAATTTTGTATTGCAGTTGATGAAATACTATAACTTAAATAATTTCCTATAAGATGCAAACGTATCCGATTTACAGGCATATTCACATGCTCTCTACCCCTATCAGTGTCACATCCAAATGATTGATGGTCTGTTTGTCAAAAATATGAGTACATTTCCAATTCATTTCATTATCATTGATATAATTTACAAATTCTTGGGCACTGTTATTCTCTCCCTCCCACACCAGCAGCAGGTCATCAATGTACCTACTGTACCAACCGGATGTGGGAGGAAAAAATATTATTCTGATAGAAAATAAATCTCTCGTCCCATACAGACATGTAGATATTAGCCAGGAAGGGTGAGAATTGGGCGCTCATTGAGGTGCCTCGAATCTGGAGAAAAAACCTGTCTTCGAACATGAAAAAATTATGTTTTCAGAAGATACTGAAATGCATCTACTATGAAACGCTGCTTTTCTTTACTGTAATTGCTGTGTTTATGTAGATGGTAGAGTGCCAAAAACAATGCATATGGGCAGTGCAGAAACACTAAAAGAAGAAAGCAAATGCCATGGAATTTAATGATGAATCCTGCCTGGTTGTAAACCTATTAAGAAAGATAATATCAAGAGATCAGAATACAGTTTTAACCATAGGAATGGGCCAAAAACGACCAACACTTTATTGAACATTAACAAATTTGCTCGCTTGGTAACTCTCAAACATCATTTTGCGAATCATAATATTGCTGGGCAGTCACAACAATTCAACCTAGCCATAGACTTAGGACCTAGTAGAGGCGATGGAGCAGACAGCATGATGATATCATTACATTATGCCACCTGCATCACAGCCTCCAGGGGTCTAAATGGCCAGGATTGGAGTCACTGCGTGCATTGTGCAAACAGTGGCTGTGATCGCTGTGTCACTGGGTCTATGGGACCCAGTGATGCAGCTGTGTGGTGAGGGGACCTGTGGGTCCCCTTGGCTCAGGATCCTGGTCACAATTATAGTATATAAAGTGTGTCTATTTTTTGAAGGTTTCACTGTTGGACTTCATTGGACCTGTTGGATACTTCAGACCCATTGGACTATGTTAGACCAGCGATGGATCATTCTTTTTCATAAAATGGTCAATTTTTTTCACCATTTTATTCCATTGCTAATAATGAAGGGGTCTTACAGATTTTTTTTCACCCTCAAGGCTGACACTAACCACCTTTTACTATTGACCCAGTCCAAAAAGAAAAATTTTAAAGATACAGAAACATTAACCAATGTTTGGCTGACTGCTATCTAAAGTGTATGGGCAGCTTTAGCCTGACTCGTCAATAGGGGACGTAAGCATTGCAAGTGCCTAGAGCAACATGAATTATAAATACATCCTTGAGTGGCTGTAGGAGCTCTTGATCTCTCTACTCCTTACATCAGGGGTGACCATAACTTACACCATCACACCACTTAGATTGTGGTGACATTCAACTTTCCATTGTTCTAAGTCATTACTTACTGCATCTTATATCTAGGCAAAGATTGGTCTTCGTAATTCTTGTACCCCTAACAGCTGCTATGTCTGCTACCCTGGAAGATAAAGGGGTATTCCCATTTCATTAAATGTCTTTAAACATCTAGACAAAAGTACGTTTTTACAAAATACTATTATTATTATTATTATTATTATTATTATTACCAAACATTGCTTTTCTGATTCAAAGTTAGATCAGATCTTATCTTCTGCTTGTGTACACAAGCTTCCTTAGTTACCAGCCACCTCTCTTTACTCTAACAGGTTCTAGCAGAATGACTGAGATGAAGATGTCATTCCCTGCTGTTTGTTATCTGCAAGACCGAGCTTCTTTACATTACTTGCATACTGCAGATTATTTTTTTAATTTTGTAATTATAGATTTGTCAAAATTAAACATTTTAAAAATGTGCAAGGATCCAATATTTTAAAATCGTATTTAAACAACACACTTTTATGCTATATTAATGCAACTGGATAAACAGTTTGGATTCCTCTATTCTTCTTTATTCTTATTGTATGTCATGAGAACAAATCTAAATATACAAGATTTTACGGTTTGTCTGTTGTTTTATTCTTTTCTTTTGTCAAAATTCTCAAAAAAAAGGGAAACTGCATGCAATTAACCAAGACCTTCTGGGAATTTGCTGCATAAAAAAGTCCCATGTAAATTTGACCAGTTGTTTAGTAAAAAAAATAAATTGAAAGTATATATTAGGTAAATATTAAAATTAAATTATAAAATTGTGGCAGGTAAATATATTTACTATACCTATTAGCACTGGTACAGAGAGGTTTCTGAACAAACTATTTATTATTATTTTATATAATATATACATATATCATTATTATAATATTTGTAGAAGTATAAAGTTGTAACAGAAACCAAAATATCAAATGGGATAGATCCCACAATGGAGGAAGATGTTGGCGCTAGGATAGTATTAAGTATTTAAAATATTTTTACACAAATTCCTGCTATTTTTGCATCACATCTAATAATTAATAATACATATAATTATAAAATATAGAAAGTGAAAACATAAAAATATAGCTTAAATCCTACACGTTTCTTGTACCTCCTCGGTGCTTTTCATCAGGGTTAACACATATCATGTGGAACATTTATAGCACTGCATATTCAACCATGTTGATACTCCCCACTCACCCGGAACGAATTCAGCAGTTTGTCTAATGTATCGAGTAGTTATCGTAAAGTATATCCACTCTTTCAATGTTTGTAGTATCTATTCAAAAGTTCAATCCTCACTAACATGCTATGAAAAAAATATTTTGGGAGCGTATACAGCTGAATCCCGAGTCAGCCGACAGTGTCCGGGCACGGCCATGTCGACGATCTCTTCAGTTGTATGCGACTCCTGGGAGTCCATACAGCTTAAGTCCGGTCACCTGTCGGTGTCCGGGCGCTGCAATGGCCTGGGCATCAGCGGGGATCATTTCAGCTCTATGCGACTCCTGGGAGCGCATACAACTGAAGACTATTGCGGAGTGGAGAGTGAGCGCGCCCTGCTCCGCAATAGGACTCCGGCACAGGCACAGTGAGTGTCATCAAGCTGGCAGCGTGGCCTTATGACATCTTGGCGCCTGTGCGAGAAGATGGATCACAGGGAGAGCCTCGGAGCAATGGGGAAAGTTAAGTACTTGTATTTTTTTTTAAACCCTACCTATACCTGCCTATAACTGCCTATGTGAGAACATATACCTGCCTATACCTGCCTATGGGGGACATATACCTGCCTATGGGGGACATATACCTGCCTATAACCTGCCTATGGGGGACATATACCTGCCTATAACTGCCTATACCTGCCTATGGGGGACATATACCTGCCTATGGGGGGACATATACCTGCCTATAACTGCTTATGGGGGGACATATACCTGTCAATACCTGCCTATAACTGCCTATGGGGCTACATATAACTGCCTACGGGGGGACATATACCTGCCTTTGGAGGACATCTACCTGCCTATGGGGGACACTAAACTGCCTATACCTGCATATAGGGGACTTTAAACTGCCTATGGGGGACATTAAACCACCTATACCTGCCTATGTAATTTTATTGGTATCCATTTTTATTTTTTAAATTTACCAGTAGCTGCTGCATTTTTTTTACCCTAGGCTTATACTCGAGTCAATAAGTATTCCCAGTTTTTTGTGGCAAAAGTAGGTGTCTCGGCTTATATTTGGGTCGGCTTATACTCGAGTATATACGGTAATTATTTTACTTCTGGATGTTTGGCTGAAAGATTCCTTATAGGCCGTGTTCACACGGCTTATTCCCGACGGATTTGTGCGCCGTATTGAGCGCACAATTCCGCCGTGAATAAGGGGCGGGATGGGGCGGGCCGGAGCGCGGGGGGGCGCCGCTCCCGGCCCCGTAGACAATGCATTGTTTACGGCGCGTCCGCGCCGTAAATAATGTGCATGTCACTTTCTCCCCCCGCAGCGGATGTGCCGAGCGGGGAGGAGCGACGGAATCCACTGTTCTCTATGAGAGCAGTGGATTACCGTAATGACTCCGACGGATTGGCGCCGTACTGAAGCGCAAATCCGGCGCGGAATACGGCGCCAATCCGTCGGCAGATAAGCCGTGTGAACGGGGCCATAGAGTACCTTTCACCTCCACACAAACACACAAAATATAGTAGCAGATGAAATTATAAGACTTTTTTCCAATACATGTCATTAGCAATGCAGATGGCTCATTTCATTAATACAGGGGAATAGATTTTGCTTTTACTTTCTTAGGGTGTTTTCACACGATGCGTTTTTTGGTGCGTTTTTGATGCGTTTTTTGGATGCGTTTTTTGTGCAGGAAGGAACAACAATTAATGCTATACATTGTTGCACAAAAAACGCATCCAAAAAAACGCATCCAAACCGCACCAAACTGCACTGTGTGAAAGCACCCTTAGCAGAGCTCTGTATGTAGCAGGGATTCTCTTTCTGTTGAGCTAAGGACATAGTTGCTACATACAGTACAACAGGCACAGCACACTGAGGACATAGTTTCACACGGTTCATAGGCATCTACATTACACTGCTGCTAGTGTTATATCCATCACAGACATAGCAGCCTAGAGAAAATCAGTGTGCACATGATGTTGATGTAGACTTACAGGCTCCCCACTGTACAGTGGACTCTTCCTGCTCAGAGGTAGGAGATTAGATACAACTGTCATCCATCAAGCTGTCATGTGCCACTTGGCCCGTCTTCAGAGCTGTCTTAAAGGGCCAGCGCTTTTTTTAAAAACAGAATTACAGGCGAAATGCTTTGATTTCCCTAATGAAGCATATTTAAGGAAGTGTTTGTATTTTAGCCTACTGTTATTTCATGAGGTTTCCCTGGAGGTGATAGGTACTCTTTAATGACTTATATACTGATCATAATACTATTTTATTTTCACATATTCCTTTATGAAATTTATCAATAAACGATACTGTTTTTTATATAGGTTTATAAGGACAAGATAATATTGGATAAACTCTTGGGCTTCTTTGAGCCCATACGGTTGTAGAGTATTGAGTCTATATATCCAATACATTTCTCTGTCACTGAGAACTTGAAGTCTATTATGAATATCTGCTCTAATTTGTTCAATGAACCATATAAACTGGTAATTCTTCTGTGTGGTTTTCCACATAATGTCTAGACAGACCATACAAAAGGGATTTCTTCTTAATCTGATACCGATGGTTATTGATTCTTGTCGACAGCTTCGTTGTTGTTCGTCTGACATATCGCAGCCCACACGAAATTTAGTAGCAGATGAAGTGAAAAATTCTCCACTTTTTAATATGGTACAACACTTACATGGATAAGACCCCATTTCTCCTGAAACTTAGGACTCTGCTTTTGGTGCTGACATAGCCTAGATGGTGCTAAGGCATTTTATAGGGTTTTTGCACTCTAGGTGACTAAATTTAGGACTATGCTTTTGGTGCTAAAGTAGCCTAGAGAGAAACCATGACACAGTTCCAGATCTGTAGGGACATTACAGATGCCTATCAGACTCAATTGACTTACAATTATATTCACTGGAGTTCTTGGTGGTTTCTAGTGTTTTGATTGGAAACCTTGACCTGTAAAAGTGCAGTTCTGTGGCCTTTAGATGGCCACAAAACTACTGAAGAACTCAGATATCATTTATATGAGGAGGGCTTTAACCCCTATATTTGTACCCTGATAACCTATTATATAAGAAATATGTTGTCTAAAACTAAAGCAGAAAGACCCAGCTCATTCTTATATTACATGCTTAGCCATCTACTTGGATTGCAACCATGCAACATTACCTTTCCTCAATAGTTACTCTATGCTCCTGAATTGCTCTGCCTGAGGGAGGAAAGAGGAGGTTACAGCCAGGGCAATGATATAGCCTGAATATATGAGTAACATATGGACCCCAGGTATGCAGGGATCCCCAGTTACTGTCCTCTATCAGGAATGTTAAATTAACCATTTACCTTTCCTAGACCTTTAGGGATCCTTATCTCTTCACCGCCCTGGATACTGAAATTAACCCACCTACTGCCTAGACTACCAAAAATATTGACATTGACTCATTAATTGTTCTAAATGCCATACATTCTCACATAAACCTCCACAATGCCCTAGACCTCCAGAGATACAAACTTAACCCACTAACTGCCCTAGGCAACTAGGCATACTAACAATAACTCACTCACTAACAAAGATCACCATGGAGTCCAACATAAACTCATTCACTATCCTAGACCACCAGGATATTTACACGTTAAACACTCATCTGCCATAGACTACAAGATTGTAGAAAGTAACCTTAATTTAACTAACTCTGAATACTGCTTAATACTATTTACCTGGATGCTATGTGACTTTTTATGTCTGACTTCATAATAGCTGATTGTTAAAGAGATGTATATTCATTTTTATATAATGACTTTCTGTATTGTCCAGTTCAAGGATGGTGCTCAGGTCTCTAATTTTCATTCTTACTAATCGTTTTGAAGATACAACTCCCAACATCCTTTAGAAGACAGCAGTTGGAGGGCCATTGTTTAAACAAAGCTGCCCTACACTCCATTCTAGCAAGAACTATATACATTTTTACATGACTCCCTGATAACAGAACTCAGATTGGTGGTGGGAATTTAGCATCTAAAAGCTTGAAACTGGTGAAAAACTGACTGTAAACCATCCCCATAGACCTCAATAGAAAACCCCGCTTAAACAACAAAAAAAAAAATTTTTCCCAAACCCCTTTTTTTTTTAATTTTACACTTAAGAGCTATAATGCGATAATGGAAATAGTACATATACTGAAGGGATTGTTATCACAAATATATATATATTTTATATAATATTATATATATATAAATTATATTATATTTTTTTTTAAATTAATATATTGTAAAATGATTAAAAGGTGTGGAATCTTTCTTTGTTCCTTTCCCTTACCCAAATTAAATCCTCCTCCAAAATTATATTATTATTATGCTGCCGGCACCCGGAGCTCGAGAATATGACCCAAACCCTTGGCGGGACATAAAAATCTGCCGTTTAATCCAGAAAATTTTACTTTCCAAATTTTTTTAATCAATAAAATTTTTTTATCACTACATGATTGGTTAATTGGGGGGTCGCTAGAGACAATTATAATTTGCATTACGTAAAAACATTAGCTGATAAGACACACCCCGAATTTTCCTCTATATCATCTGGGGGAAGGGGAAGGTTTTGAAATTTCTTTGCTGTTAGCATCAGGCACTGCCTGCAAAAGGAAAGCTGTTTGAAATATTAAAAACGGCAGACAGAAACAATTAGAACTCAATATATCTAAATGTTAAAAAATGATATAAACGATTTAATTTTTTTTTCTTTTTTCTCAAAATCATCACTTGACATCCCCCTAAAAACATTCAAATTGTTCATCCCTTCCTCCCTGTCACTAGGGTAACGATGGGGAGAGGGGTCCCTCACGGTCCCTATGATTTTTTTTTTTTTAAACTGGCTAATCCGCCCCGCCTGAGGGTGTTGGTCAAAGAGTTATCGAGCTTTCCCGGGCCCCCCGACAGCTGTGGCTATAAACACAAAACCTGTCCTAAGGAGGGGGGATAAAGTGACAAAGTTCTGGGGTCTGGGAAACTAAAAAGGGGCACCCCTAAAAAGCCTAAACCCCTTTGCTCCACAAACCCCCTTGGGGTGCGATTTTACCCCTTTTGGGGTAAATTTCGTACCCCCATGTAACTATTGTTCTCATTGGGGGAACACTGGTTAGGAATTCTTTTCATGCATGGGAACCAACTCCCCCAAGTAAGCGAGCAAGGTACCACCTATCTACCCCTTTTTTTTTTTTTTTTTAGACAACTTTTTCCTGATACAAGGAATACACACATCACACCATTATCAGGACTTAGAAACACACCCATACCCTTCCGCTTGGGCTAACCATCTCTGCCACCACTCATCCAGGAAAAAATAAACCCAGGGATCCTTAACTCCCAAGTTCCTTTTCATCTCCTGAAAAAACTCCAATTTTTTAAATGGCAAAGGTCACCTTCCGTTTGTCCTGATTGTTGGGTATTACGTACAACACACACATGGATCATCCTGCAAACTCCCCCCTTCTCTGCAAGCCCAGTCCAGACCCCATTCTTTTTTGAAAACCATGATTGAGGGGGGCCCCTACTTGTTCTGCTGCCTTGTGGGGCCACCCTGATTGTCTTTAAATGAACTCCTTTTGGTTATAATAGTGTATTTATCCATTCCACATTTTTATTGATTGTTTTTTTGGGGTATGATGACTCAAATCCTGCCTTTACCTGCCCCCTACTTTTAAATTCCAGCACCCCCGGGTTGTCCTGTGGCCCAAAATTAAAAAATGGGGGTTATAACGCCTTTTGGGCTTGGGGGACCCACGGACCCTTTGTATTGTTGGGGGTGAGGCTACTCCCTCTCTGCTTCTTCAGTGGCACTATTTTAAAGGGCATTATAGTTTTTAGCTGGGACACACCCCCTGCCCAGTTCCCTTTAACCCTGGATCTGATTTTCATATCACCACAGACCCAAAAAAGGACATCACTATGTTGTACTTATTTATGAGTTGTTTTTTTCGGGAGCATCACTATAGGTACCACAAATCTGGTTTAAATTTCCCCAATCTTTTCCCACCCCTTAATAAAAAAAACAGTGTAATTCCCAGGAATAAGAAATTTCCCCGACTTGGGGTAGGTCTCTGTTTTATCAAGGGGCTTTCCTTTCCCTCTCAAGGTAGGGTCAAAGTTGACTTATTGGTGAAAAAACTAAGGAAGCTTTTTCGGGGGCAGGGTCAAAATGTAAAGGGACTGACCCAAGATTGGCCGGGCACTGGATCATACTTTTCAAAAAATTTATTGTGCTGGAAACAGAATACTTCATCCACCCAGCCAGAAATTCTTCATTAATCCATTTTTATTGCAAAAATGTCCTCTAAGGGGGGGGTTTGCAAGGGCTATATTTTTTTATACCCTTGTGCCTGGTTCTCCCATCTTTGCTTCTGGTGATCTGGGGTTTTTAGTTCTCTCCATTCTGGGAGTCTACCATGTATTAATGTTAATTGATGAGGTAACTTCCCTCACCCCCACCATAAGTACCCGGCATAAACCCCTGCATCTGTTGGGACTGGGATTGTCTATATTTTAAAACCAAATTTGGGGTTTTTCCTTACCATCTACACAGGGTGGTTTGAACAAAGTCATTCTAGCAAGTAAAGCTTCCCCATTTTTTTCTTTCTTTCCCGTGCAGTTTCAGGTCTATATCCCACCCTTTTCCAGTTTTTCCTCCACGCCCCCAGGAATCGCACTTATACCAAAATAGTCATCTTCACAATATTGTATTGGGTACCCATCTGGCACACGTAATCATTTGATATGTTGTATCTGTGTCGGTTCAGATGGCTTCATTGGTTAGTAATCCGCTTTGGGGCAATATCCAAAAACTAAAATTTTAAAAAGGTGCAAAATTAGTATGAGGGATTATACCAAAAGGTGATCACCCCTTTCTGTTTGGGATTGCTACCTCTTGTGTTTCTACACACCCCCAGAAATCAGATGTAAAAAAGATAAAGGAGTGATTCTGTGACCATTTTTGGCCACATTCACTTTCCTGCAAGCGAAGCGTGCCCCATTGGGCCTCCCTTCAATTTTTCACGAGGTTGGGGACACCAGGAGAATTTGATTGGGGCCTTCAAATCGGGGTCCAGAGAATTCCCGGACGTGTTTTTTTAACAACACAAAGTTCCAGGTTTTAGCTCATGGGTTTCTTTGGTCAGAAAAATGGGTCGGAATTTAGGAAAAAACTGTAGCAGGATTAGTTTCAATTTTCCTTTCACAACTTATAACATATTTTACAAGGCTATTCATTCCCTGACTCAATGCTGTGGATGGTACCCCCCTAAACTGGCGGGCCTGGAAAAATATCTCATAAAGGGGGGGGGGTTGGGCCAGGGCTGCCTAGGGGTATTTCTGACAGAATAAAACAACGGGGAGGGTCTCAGGCCCGGGAAGAATGTTTTTCTTTGTATTTTCAAATCTTGTTCTTCAGAGTGGCGTTTCATTCTTTCCACTTTTCCACCGGGTTCGGGATGAAAGGGGGTGGTAGGGCCGAGGTTTTGCTCCTACTAGTTTCCAAGGTCCCCGTTTTCTTTGCAGTGAAGGCAGGGCCTTTTTCAGATTTAATAACCTCAGGAGTCCCAAAAATTTCATATAAATAGTCAAATTTCTTCACAGTGAAATTGGCGTCATTTTGGTAAATGGTAGACTTCAGGGCCCCCTGGAACAAACCCCCCCACTACTTTTACTTACATCTTGGGAATTCAAGTGTTCAGTTTTGGGTCCCCTGGGGAGGATATATTGTTGTATAATGAAGATTCTGGGGGGCTAGGTATATCTTGTTATTGAAAAAATCATCTGGTTAGTTTTCCCCTGGGGTTTATCATAGCCCATTTTTTACAGCTGGATAATGCCCTTGGTAAACAAATCTATTGTCTTTTTCCTCCAGAACCACTTGGGTTCCTGCTCCCCAAATTCCTCCCCAATTTCCTTTCCTTCGGGGTTGTTCAGGTTGGGTTGAGATTGTCCCCCAACAGGTTTAAACCCTGGATTCAATGCATCTTGTCCTTTGGTTCTTCTCTTTTGTTCCCCCCCCTATTCTTTCCTTCTTCTTTTTTCTCACCTTCTTCTTTCCCTTTTTTCTTCTTCTCACTTTCTTCTTTCCTTTCTTTTCCAGTTCTCCTTCTTTTTTATCACTTCTTCTTCTTTCTTCTTTCTTTTGATTTTTCTTCTACATTCTTTTTCTTTCTTTTACATTTTCTTTTTTTTTCACATTCTCTTTATTTCCTCTCGCTCTGGTCGACATATACAGCCACTCCTGCTTCCTCTCGAATCCGGAAGAGATGTGGCCCTTTTCAGCCAAGTCTACCTGTGGGTCCTTTACTTTCCCCTGTCCTTTTTCCCGGGCTTTTAGTCTTCAAAAGGCCACTTGAGCTGGCAATTGGAGAAATCATCGAGCTGGATGGCTTCTTGTTCTTATGGGCGTTCCCCTAGCTGTCTGGAAACCTCACAGGGCCCCCTTCAGGCCCCAAAATCATAGGCTGAAAACGGGTATAGTTCTGGGCTTCTCTTCGGCAGCTTTTAAGCTTCCGTTACAGCCCCGGTTCACCTTCTTGGGTGGGATTCTGAAGGTAAGGCAGCCCTTTACGTTTCTTGAAGGGCCCAGGGAAAACAACTTGCAATGTCCCAGGGGAAAACAACTTTCTTAAAACCATTTTGGGTTGGACTGGGGGATTTGCATTTATTTATGCCAAATGTTTAAGAAGACTCAAATTTTTTGATTGACAAGTTGGAAAATAGGTGCACACAAGAGTATCATACATGCCTGCAGGGCTTGAGTCAACTGGGTTTGGGGGAGTTCTGTGAAGCATCCCGTCCAGGTGGGCTAAGTACCACGATAAGGGAAAGGGGAAGGGGATTTTATAAGTCCTTGTGTAGGGGACACAGAAAAGACATTGCAGAAACCATGACTGTGAAAATTTTCAGCTGAAAAGGGGGATTTTGGGTGAGAAGAGCATGACTTTGGACCACAGGGTTTCAAATCCGTGACAGCAAGACTCTCCTGAGTCCCGAACCAAAAGGGATTTTGGAGCACCAGGGGTAACTTTTTTTTGAACAGGGGTGTATTTTTCAGGAGAAATGCAGTTGATGAGCACCCCATTTTCCAGGGAAAGTCTGATTTGTGAAAACCCCGAGATTGTTCTTGATCAGTTAAAGGGATATCGAGGCAAAACGGGCGGGTAGCACCCTCTTTCAAAAAAGACATTCAGGGAGGTGGGAAGGATACCGACATCTCAGGGCCTTTAGACCAAACCTTTAGGGGGTACTTTGTCAAAAGTTCGGAGGTGTTGCTTGATGGGAAAAAAAATGTGAAGCGCAGGAACAGTTTTAAGCTTTATGTGAAAAATTTGGAGTATTGGGAATCCAAATCATTCCGAAAGAATTATACTACATACATTCTCGTTTGTAGAAGATCAGCTTCAACATTAGTTGGTAAGTAGGGGAGATAAGTACTAGCAGAGCCAAGATGTCCAATTGGCACAGGTAGGTTGACAAGCTGTGTTGGGCGTCCCCTCCACTTTAATGCTGAAAGTAGTCAGGAGAAAGTATGAGTCTGGGGAGAATGTCAAAGTTTTTCAAACCGATCTGGTTCACCCGTATTTTCTGGTAAGGAAAATTTGGTGGCCATTAATTTGAAATTGGCGGGCAACACGGGTCGAATGACTAACAGTGGTGTTCTCTGAAACATTGATAAAAAAGGTTTTGACATAGTTTTCCGGAGTCCTATGGTGAGGGCGAAGGAGGGTCTTGAGGTTGGAAAGGCGGATAAGATTTATCTTGAGCATATCTTTTTGCACTGACTATGGTTAAGATGGTAAATCGAGGTTCCAATTAATGGATTATTATTGTAGGACTGAGGTCTGCATTGTGTTTTGTTGGCTTGAATGTTGATGACCAAAACTTGGATACTGAGGTTGAAAATTGATTATTTGCTTGAGGGTATTGAGGTAGTTGCTGTCCATTGGTAGCAAGTTTCCTTTTGTCGTCCACGAGCTTCGTAGCGCGGGCACTGCCTCATGATATGTCCGGATCGGTTGCAGTATAAAAAACAAGTTTCTGAGTTCGGACTTGTTCGCAGGGTGTGTGCTCTGGAAAGTTTGCAACGTTATCTCGATAGGTGTTCTGTAGGGTTGATTACACAGGAAATCTTGCATTGATTGATTACGCGCACCTAGTGTATGGTGTACCCTGGCTGAGCTATAGAAGCTGTGGGAGCTCTTGAAATAGGTTCACATTAGAAACCTTCTTTAACTGTTGGGATGAATCAGTCTGGTGCCTTAGCCAATGGACAGAAGTTGACTTCCGGATAACTACTGACATATTTTGTTCGATTAGTTTCAAAGTCCTCAAATGGGTTTATGTAAAACCTATAACCCAACGCCGTTGAAAGAAGGATTTTGTGAGCTTTAGTGTTATGTCAAATCCATGGTCCTGAACAAGGCAGAATCTGATGATAAAAAATTCTCCATGGATTCCAGTAGGACTCTGAGTAAAAATTGAAGATATTCATGAGGATTCAGCCAAGCTTTCCTTTGTCCCAAGAATGAAGACGATCGGCCCAGACTCTTCCCCAGATGAGTAAGCACTGATGTCCTCAAAAGTGTCTTATTGTAGGGCTGATTTGATGATTTAGACCAAAAGGTAATCACCAGCTTGATGCTGGCAACATGGTATAGATCTTTCCAAGGGGCGAAGATAGTCTTCTGTATCTGGCTGATGCCACGGTTAAAACTGCCATAGGTTTTTTTTTCAAGGTCTTCTGGAATTGGGTCAGTAGATTATTGACTGGTTCGGTGTTAAAAGGTAGTAAGTAAGATGATTGATCCTTGGGGTATTGAGGCTGGCGACGATGGTATGAGAAGGTTGAACCGGCAGAGAAAAAGAATCCAGTGGCTGAGGAAGGTGATGGTTGGTGTGGTAGTCGCTGTCGAAGATGGGGGTAAGTCCATGAATGGAGTTGTTTTGGTGGTGGAGGGACTGTGGGTGTAGTTTGCAACGGAACTGAGGCTATACTCCTGAGCAAGGGTGAAGTTGTCCTGGGAGAGTTAGTGGTTTGTGTAGTGGTTTGGCCATAGCATCTGTAAGTACCACTATCCGTATTTCACGTACTGGAAGGAATTGCTTGTGCTCAAGTAATGCAGTGAGTATGGCCTGTACACATTCCATTTGTGGGAACGCAAAGATGCCAGGAAATGGAAATTGAGGGGTATGGACCGCGATTGTAACTTGTTCACATGAGCCACTTCAAGTACGTTATGTATAGTTTGTGTTCAGCAGTGAACACAAATTTGTCATGGGATATGTTATTATATACGGTGTCCAACAGTATGGATAATGTAATCTCACAGTTTAAATCTACTCCTGGAGCAGCAGTCTGTGTGTGTGAGCAAATAGGAAAAATATTGGAGTCCTTTAATTTGGATTGCAGATTGTGGGTCTGGCAAGTTGTAGCTAATGGCAAATTGTCCTTTCCTCCCGTCTTCCTCTCCATTAGCATTGAAAGTCAGAACAGCGGCTACAGAGGATTAGGGAGGGGTCTAGAAGCCCGTGAGACAAAAGGTTAGAGTGATTTGCGGGGGGTGGTGGTGGGTGTTATTGTGATGTTGCAGGGTGTGCTGGACCAAAGATGTTTTCACACGGACCAGTTCGTTATCAATGTTGTACATTAGTTAGTAACAGTGAAGTGCCCGGAGGGAGAGGGTGGAGTAGATGAGGTTGGGTGTAGCGAAGAGGCCGCTGGTTCAACTCAACCCGGACTACAAATATGGCCACAGTAAGGTGTTAAGGGCGGGGTTTGTTTTGCT
Organism: Phyllomedusa bahiana; assembly: GCA_025379985.1. Taxonomy (NCBI): domain Eukaryota; kingdom Metazoa; phylum Chordata; class Amphibia; order Anura; family Hylidae; genus Phyllomedusa; species Phyllomedusa bahiana. Next base: position 32,829 of record JAODAL010014213.1, read on the forward strand.
CTTTTCCGGATACAGAAGATTGTTTGGAATTCATAAAAATGGCTAAAGAATAATGGGAGGTTCTGCCACGGGAGCTGAGGGAAGAATACCGGGAGGGGCAGGAGTTGAGCTAATACAAGTTGTGATCTGTGTTGTACGATCCTCCCACAATCTTCTCAACTTCAGCGTTAATGGAATTTGATGACGTCAGTCATCCAACATTGGAAAGTCGCCATCTTGGGAAAGGCGGAAGCTCACTCCTATATACATATACATTCTTCAAATCCTTTCTTTATTTTTTACATTCAGTTTGCACTGTAATTTGCTTTACCAGACATCGTTATTTTTTTCCCAGTGCTTGTCTCCACAATACTAGCGTGTAATCTCTGTGATTTATGCTCGTCTACCACCGAGTGTATCATTAAACTTTTTCTCTCAAGTCTCATATTTCTTTACTATTTTCTTCTTCGATCAATACTACTACGACTGCCCCTTTTGACTGAGTGCTATATTTTCCAGTAGTCATTGAGCATGGGGGGAATATGTGCCCGCAGCGACAACCCCCCTTAACAGATGTTTGATCGAAGCCAAGGTTATACACTCTGCCAGAATTTCAGTGTGAAAGATAACAGTGATTAGCTTGCATATAAAAATTAACCCTAAACTTGCAGTGTTTCTTAACCCTAACAAAAACAGAACAAATTAACACAGTGTATGTTGAGGTTAAAAGCTCCGAACATACCTACACTAATCAATGTCTTGCTGCTTGTCAGCAGCTAATCTCAAATACTCATCTGTCTATAAAACTCTGTATAACAGGCTTATCAAAAACGCAGTCTTCTGTGTCTAACAGGAGTATGGCTACTTTTTAGCCATTTCTCTTCTGATCGTCGTGTTTATAACTATAACAGGCTTTGGCATTTGTCTTTAACCAGTTCTCTTCAGGAATTCAGATCATCTGTCATAAACTAATTGTATATAAACTGTATCTGTATATACTGTATATACTTTATGACAGGCCTCGGGTTTCGATTACCGGGTCTCGCTTATTAGGGGACATGTATCCTGATATCCATTTTTTTTTCCCATCAGGAAAGCCAGCTCCTGGGACACTACGCTGAGAAAATATCGATACCGAAAGGAAAAGACACTATCCGTCATGTAGTACTTTACACAGCAACAAGCAGAGCATTAATTGGTAGCGTTTAAAGGTATACACCATATGATACCATTACATGTACCAGAGCACACCCTGGAGGCACACCTGAAGACTTTCACAGGTCTCTTAAGGGAGGCGACAACCACCAAAAAACTTTCACTAGAATGTCCGAAAAACAGATAAGTCACAGACAACACCAACATTACAAAACCTTAGGTACAAAATATCAAATATATACAATTCAGTAACAATATATACAAATTTAACATGCATAACATAATAAACAAAACATGAAACCAACCAATATTTGTACTTTTCCTTTCCAAAGGTCTTCTAGGTTGAGTTTAATAAAAGTGTTTAATAAAAGTGTTAACAAATACCACCCACGATTCACATACGGTAAATAATCTCCCTCTTTACTAGGTTCAGTCTAATCCCCCATAACATCTGAAATAACAAACTAAATATATATACATCCAGTGGAGCTTTGTCAAGATGTACACATTCCCTAAATATACCAACTAATGGAGTAGGTATGTTTTGATTAGGTTTTCATTTACCAGAGGGTCAACAAAAAATCCTGTCAATGGTCCACCTTCTGACCAATGATCTTACAACTACAAGGTCCAGCAATGGTACCTGGCTCAGAAAGAATTCCTTAATAGAGATATCCATTTTTTCTGCAAAAGACAAATTAAGCATTTAAAAGCCCTTTCAAATCCAGGAGCTCACCGAAACATTCTGAAGAAAGTTTAACTGTCATTGCCAAACTTCACCTCAGCAGCAGATACCACTGAAGAGATAGTTTTCTCCTTTGAATAAAATCTTACTGTGATAGACATGCTAGAGGGGGTCTCATGGTCCATATGGTCTCATAAATACCTCCGTGCTAGAGGTGGACCAAGAGACTCTTGTTAACAATGTTATTTAACACAGCACTGTTATAAATCAGCCTTTCCCTGGAGCATTCTATATCCTAAGGCATTGTGAGTTTTGATGTCTTCACCAAAGATCACCTGCCATCTTGTAAAAAGATAAGATATGATCCTCATAATTCTAGTTCCACTTGGACTGGAGATCATAAATGTTAATTGGATTAAGTCCTTATTCCTTTATGAGGACTGACATAGCCATACTCCTCTTGTTTATTTTTTTTCCATGGTGCAATTTGGTGCAGGTAAGTACTTTTAAATAAAAAAGATAAATAGAGTGCATATTAAGGAAGGTGTTAATCTTTTATTGTTGAGCCACGGGTTCCATATGTCATGTCTACTGAACATGAAGAAAGAATTCCAGACCTCAGGTTATACCATGTTCACCCAAGCTATAATGGAAATAAGAAATGGAACATGTTCTGACAACTTTAGAGTTACCAAGACTTTATTAAACAAAATTCTAGCAATAACAGTTGTCGGGATTTCTCTTTCTCAGATTGTCTGGACACTTATATGCAAACAATAATATACATATAAATATTTAAAATATCTACTGAGTTTGGGATTAGAACAAAAACCTTTATGACCCAAATAGCATAGTGTCACTTCTGATATTTCTGCTCTTTATAATGTGAGAGATTTCGCTGCATTGAAATTCAGTCTTATAAACTCCAGGAATTACAGGTAGGTACAGTTGAAACCAGAAGTTTACATACACTATATAAAAAGACATATGCACATGTTTTTCTGACATGAAATCAGAATAAACCTTACCTGTTTTAGGTCAATTATGATTACCAAAATTATTTATATTTGCCAAATGCCAAAATAATAAGAGATTACAATTTGGGACAGCCAAATATCCAAATGATGTCATGTCTTTGGAAGCTTCTGATGTTTATTGGCAACATCTGAGCTAATTAGAGACATAGCTGTGGATGTTTTTTAAAGCATACCAGAAACACACTGCTTCTATCTGTAACATCATGGAAAAATCTAAAGAAATCGGCCAAGATATCAGGAAGAGAATTGTGGATTTGAAAAAGTCTTGTTCATCTTTTGGTGCAATTTCCAGATACCTGAAGGTGCCTCGTTCATCTGCACAAACAATCATATGCAAATACAAACAAGAGGGAAACCCAAACACAACCGCTCAAAAAGACGGGTTCTGTGCTCAAATGATGTTTATTTGGTCCACATGTCATACAACCCAAGAACAAAAGCAAAGACCTTGTGAAGAGCTGGCGAAGCTGGTAAATTGTATTATTACCCCACATTTAGACGAGTACGTACAACATGGGCTGAAAGGCCACTTTGCCGGGAAAACCATTACTTCAAAAGAACAATAAAACCAATTAATTTGCAAAGCATACAAACAAAAACCTACTTTTTTGGGAGACAATCCTTACTGAAGAAACAAAATTTAACTTTTTTACCATAATGCCCATTTTTTACGTTGGAGGAAAAAGGGAGAACTTCGAAGCCTAAAACCCCATCCCAACTGTAAACACGGGGGTGGCGACATGTTTTGGGCTGTTTTGCTGCAGGAGTGACTGGTGACTTCACAAAATAGAGACTCAGGGTAGTGTTGACTTTTTTATCGCAAAGTTAAATGGGCAATTTTTTATGGTGACAAAAATTTTCCAATCAGCAAATTAAGGTTAAAATCGAGCACATCTATTAAAAACGCCCTTTTTGGGCGCTTCCTGTAATTTTGGGGGCCACAAATAGATTACAGAATAAGCAGGGTGAGATGTTTTGGCGACTCAGACGGGATGTTATTTTTTTCTTTGTGGAAAACACATACCCCCCTTTTTACATAGAACAGGTTTCCTTTTCCCTCATGTCTCTCACTCTCAAGGGATGGGAAAACCTCGCTCGCCGGGCCAAACACTCACAAATTAGCTATTTCTGCACAGAAAAACCCCCCTACTATTAGCTGTGATCCTTCCAATTTATTTAAATTAGAATTTGAAAAATTTTATGTAGTTTTGCTAGAGAAATTTTTAAAACAGCACTACCGCTGTAAATCACGGGGGGGGGGAACAAGGGGGGGCCCCCCCCGGGGGAACACAGACAAGCCATCTATAAAAACACTGGAAAAGTTCACCAAGACTTAGTGTAAAATTGTAGGGAAATCTTATTATTAACAGTTTTCTATTGAAATATTTCCGGATATTGGGGACCGAACTTAAATTGATACACATCATTTCTATAAAATGCACTCTTTTTTAGGGCAAACTCCACTTTTATTATCATAACATTTTAGAATGTTTTCATTTTTATTTTTACCCATTACACCCGTGACTGTTTTATATATCCCCCTTGCATTAAATTCAACCGCAATCTTTATCAGCACGGGTTTTTTGTTTTTCCAAAAATACCCTGTATCATAAAAAAACAAACAGTTACGTTTTTTTTGACTTTTTCGCACCCAGCATTGTTATTGACGCAGCATCCACGTAAATCTTAAAACATAATTCAATTTTACCAAGGTGAATTGAAAGGTGCAAAAAAAAACCCTTATTATACCAAAACAAAACAGTTACTTTTTTTTGACTTTTGCACACCCCCCTTGTTCATTGACGCAGCATCCCCTAAACTTAAAACAGCAATTCTATATTCACCCCAGGGAATTGAAAGGTCAAAAATCCGGTACAACAAAACATAAAGTTACGTTTTTTTTGACTTTTTCACACCCACATTGTTTATGACCACACCCCGTAAAACTTAAAAAGCAAATTTTATATTTACCACAGTGAAAAGAAAGGTGCAAAAAAAACCGTTTAATTTTCCAAAAAAAAACAATACTTTTTTTTACTTTTGCCCATCCAATTTTTTGATAACACCTTGCAGTTAAAATTTGAGGGTTTTAGAAAAGCTTTATTTGCCGTCTTTTTAAAAAGAACTTTTCCAAAACTATTCATACCTTTTTCAAATTTTTAATTTCTAAAATGAGCGAAAAGCAGGTGGAAGCACAAAAGGGGGTACACATGGAGGAAGTACGAAGAAGGTGCTCCTTCCATCTGGCGACAACACGCATCCACGGTCTCATACAGCCCGCGGGCCTTCACGCGGGGTGGGGCCCGTGAAACTAATAACAAACACTCGCCAATTTTCCCTTCAGGGGGTTAATGCAACCTCATCTAGCATCCCCTCCCGTCCCCATCACCCCCACAAATTCGTCACACATCACAGCCCGTCCAACATGAAGCACCCCAAATTCAACCGTGACCCCCCAGGGATAATCCTTGCTGCGACCTATTTGATGAAAAAAAAGGGGTTGGGGGTCAAAAGGCATTTTAAAAGTCAAAGGTTTTATTCTCTGACGCCCATTACTGATCCATCAAGGAGGTAAAGGAAGCCATCAATCGGCAAAAACCCCGGGGCGGCGCAACGCCTTGCACCCCCTTGCTTGTCCCCACTTCGGGGATCAAAAAGTCAGACGACCAAGTCCCCCTTTTAAAGGATGATACGACATTGCGGACCGGGTGGCTTTTCCAGAATTTGCTTCGAGCGCTTCACACTGGACAAGAGAAGACAGGGTAGTGTCTGGGGGTCCCGCCTCAAAAAGGGAAGGGGGGCCCAAAAAGTCCCTGAAAATGATTCCGCCAGCCCGTCGCGCAAACCCCGCCCTCGCTTATCGCCGCAAAAAGGTCCGGGACCTCTCAAGCCTGGGCCTTCTTTTGCCCAAAGCCCTGATTCACCCAGCGATTCATACCGCCTTTGCCTAAACGATAATAGAGCAAGAACCTTTAAATGGTTTAACCACCACCAACATTCTATCAATGCACGAATGCATGATTTGAAATGGAGGGAACACTTGCCAAAAAAAAGGCCCCCAAACCCAAATGTCCACCCTCTGTCTTCCCCCCCCCTCCGCCACCACCAAAGCTTTTCCCACTCCCAGTCTCCAAGTCAGATCGGGGATCCCTCCGCTTCAGCCCCACCGTCGCCCAGGCCACCACACCACCAAACCCATCCAACCCCTTCCCCTTCCGCCAGTTTGATGACCCACCCGCACAGGGGCCAGTCTAGCAGCCATCCTTCTGTCTTCCAGGTTGGGCAAAGAAACACTTTAACCCAAACCACCCAAAAGCCAAACCTGAATGCGGAAATGCCAGGCTTTTGGCCTTCAAATTTTTCCTTTTCCGTCTGGGACACAGAGGGTTTCCGCCACTCATGGCCCTCCCCTGCCCCCAAAACCCAATCCGAGCAGGCATTTTTTTTTTTCCAAAAAAGCCGCCCTCCCTGGCCACCACGGTTTCACTAAAATTCAAGCCGTTGTCTGCATCTGTGCCGGAAAAAGTCAATCCCCCACCAACAATGGCATAAGAACGGCCAAGGCCGCATATCTCTGTGACACCACTGGGTGAGGGGGGGATGTCTCTGGGGTGACGGTGGCTCTCACTCGGCGCACGCTCTTTAAAAACCCCAGGGATGGTGCAGGCTCTTTCCCCCCCAAAGGGCCCGGTGGCACAAATGCCCAGAGACACCAGGCCGGTTTAAAATTAACGCCTTGGGGCCCCACACCAGGGCCAGCTGGGACGGCTCTAAGCAAAGAGACCGACCTGGGTGGGTGACAAGAACCTTGGCCAGGGAAGGGGTGTGCGAAACGGGGAAATCCGGCCGCCCTTAAGATCGGTACGGACACACCCCCTTCCGGACATTCATAACCCTTTTCGCCAAAATTTTTAAAGGCTACCCGGGTCTGGACTGCCTGCGAAGGGGGCTCGAGGTCTGAGTTCGCACTTCCCCTTTTTCAAAACCCGCTAGTCCCGCCTTGGGTGCGTTGCAGCGTCAGCCGGCCTCCCCCCTCAAACCCTCCTTGTTTACGTGGGAACACCTGCAATTCCACCCCCACAAAAGCTCCAGCGATGTGGGGCAGCACGCAATCCATTAGCAGAGAAGTGACACATGGCCTGACAAGCAGGGTGCGGACCTCGGGTTTAACCACCAAGGGGGAGGCAGGTGAAAGAGCTCTGCACCATCCTCCAGTTTTTTAAGAACCACCAAAAGGTCATGCGGACAATCCCTTTTCAGCATGGCATTGGGTGATTTTAGTTCTGGAACAACGTTGGACACCTGAAACAACAGGTCCCCCACGACGGAGGAGGAGACGGGAAAAATGGACACGGGGCCTTTCCTCCGTCAAATCCACAAGGGCCCACAGTTTTACAATTTCACGGGCTTCATTAGGCAGGGTTTCCCGGGGGCCAGAGCTAGTGCAAGGGCCACAGCTCCAGGGTTTCATCACTCGGGAAGTCAGGGGTTGTTGAAGCGTGCCGGGGGCACGGAGGGGAGAGGAGGAGGTATTTCCTAGACACCGAAAAAAAGTTAAATCCCCGCCTTGGAAGAGGTTTGGGGCGAATTTGAGCGGAAAAAGAAAAGGGAAGATCAGTTTCTATGCCCCTCACCCAAGGGGTTGGGAAATCAAACTCCACCTCACAATGCTTGGATGCTCCATTTCCACCAACATGAAAACCCCATTAAGGCCCCAAAATGAGCAACAGTTCGGGGGGCCACCCCCTGGACCCCGGGGACAAAACAAAACCACACTTTCCTCCACCCACCCAAAAGAAGGAAAAAGCAGGAAATGGGAAACCTTTCGATTGACAACTGGAACATCTTTTTGTCGCTTCACTTCCCCAAATTTCACGGGGGAACAACACACGACGTGACACTAGATTCCAAGTAGGGGTAGCGGGAGCACAGGGAAGGTGGCAGAAGCCCAAAGGTACCTCTGGCTATCTTTGTTTTCCCCCTCACCAACGAGCAAAAGCAGGGCACACATCCAAACACAGAAATCACTTAAGATCATGGGGCACACATCTGCTCTCAACACCCAGTTTTTTGCATGGTTTCGACCCAATAACTTCGGGGAACCCCAAAATGGACAATGGCCCCCAGCTGGCTCTCACGCCATAGAGGTGTTGTCCTGCCCCGCAGCCCCTCATACTGAGCGGACCTTTTAGCACAGCTGGAGGAGTCAATACGACAAACCATCCCCGGGTTTCCACAATAATTTAATCGTTTGACTTTCATCAAAGAATCAGGCAGGGTCCTGATGATGTTTTTCCCCCCAATTTCCGACAGTGATTATTGCCGGGCTACTTACATTCCTTTTCAAAACGAAAGGCCCCTTTTAAAACTTTTTTTTAAAATATCATTCTTACTGCAATTTTTATTCTCTTTTCCTCTTTATTCTTTGCTGCAAGGGTTTCATGACAACCCCGATTCCATTTACCACTTTATCTTAAGAATTTTTTCGCATTGTAAAGGGTTTTGAGGTCATGTTGCTGTGAATACACTATAATCAGGGTCCTTTTGGGAAACAGAAAGTGCTTCAAGGGGCATTTCTCCCCCAAAATTTTTAAAATGGGGCTGGAAGTCATATTATAATTTTTTTGGGGCATGTACTGTGAGATACAGCAATAATCAGGTCCTTTGGAAAAAAAATTGGCTTCTAAGTGGCATTTCCCCTCACAATTTTTTAAACAGGGGCTGAGAAGTCATTTTAAAATTTTTTTTTTGGGTCATGCGTTTTGAAATGCAGCAATACTACGGCCAAATATAAAAAAATGTTTTTCTAAAAACTTTTTGTTTTTCAAAATTGTAAAAAGGGGCTCAGGGTCATGTTTTAAATTTTGGGGGCTTTTTGCTGGACATGCAGCATACTACAGGTCCTATTAAAAAAATGTTGTTTCTAACAGACATTTTCTTCACAATTGTCCAAAGTGGCTCAAGGGTCATGTTTTAAATTTTGGGGGGCATTTTGCTGTACATCACTAAAACTACAGGCCTTTTCAAAAAATGTTTTTTCTAACAGACTTTTTGTTCTTCACAATTGCCCCAAATGGCTAAAGGGGAAGGGGTGCGTCAAAAACAGAAAGATAGAACTTTTTAAGGACACATATTGCAAAATGCTTTTTTGCAAAAATTTTTAACATAGCTATCAATCCCTGTTTTGAACAACCCATTTAATACAAAAAAAAAAGAGAAACAAAGACATGGTTTGGGAAATCACCTATTATAAAAATGTTTTTTTAAATTTAAACTACTAAAAAACTTGCTTTAAAAAAAAATTTCTGGAAAAAAAAACCCCCCTAAAATTGTAAAAGGGGAGGTACGGGAAAACTTGACCAGATTAGGTTATTCAGGGGACATATATGGAGCAGGGACAGAAACAAAGTCAGAGAAAATTTTTTTTCCTCCAGCACGTGAGTAAAATGGAAAAAAATGCCAAGCAAAAAGGGACCCGGGTGTAACAGAGCATTACCACCATATTTCCCAAATGAAGCTCAATTGGTCCCCACTCATACGGAGGGGGGAAGCCCCTTCCAGGTCTTGACTGTTTCTGAGGGAAGGGTGGATTCTCACACTTCCCTTTCCCCACTCTCTTTACCGACGTTTTTTTGCGCTCATCAGGGCATTTTAACCTACGGGAAATAGATGAGACGCCAGCCTGGGCTCTCACCGCACCCACTGAAAATCCGGGCCTGGGGATGCTGTGGGACAGGACATTCTATCAATGCCAGTTCAACTAAAATGGTGGTTGAAAGAAAAAAAAAAAAAAAAAAAAAAAAAAAAAAAAAAAAAAAAAAAAAAAAAAAAAAAAAAAAAAAAAAACCCTTTTTCCGGCACTTTGTAATCTGGGGCAACAGGTTTAATGGTCTTCTGGGCCCAGGGCAGGGGCGTATATTCCATTCAACTAAAATGGTGGGTTTTAAAGACCCTTTTTTTGGCACTTTTTTAAAAAGTGGGGCAGACAGGTTTTTTTGGGCATTCTGCGGTACAGACAGAAATAGTTAGTGTCCAGTTTAACTAAAAGGGGGTTTAAGACTCCCTTTTTTTGCACTTTTTTAAACTGGGGGGCAGCAGGTTTTGGGCTCCTGCTTCCAGGAAAGGGGTATTTAATTTCCCTTTTAAGTTAACATGAAGGTTCAAAACATACTGCCCTGGCACTTTTTTAAATTTTTGGTGAGCAGGGGTTTTAAGGGTCAGGCTTGGTACAAGCAGGATAGTGAATGGGCTTTTTTTCTGTACTTTTAAACCAAGGGTTTCCTAAATTACAAAGTACCTTTTACTGTTGTGGATGTAATTTCAGCTTCTCCAGCCCTTTTTTGGGGTAAAATAGGTGTTGTTGCTCTCCCATAGACTTAATGTAAACGCTCATAACGACGCTCACTATCGAAAAAACCTTATCGAATAGCGTGCCGCTGAATCGACTATCGATCGATCTCGATAGCCAACGCAATCGCTCATCACTAATCATGAGGAAAGAAGATTATATGGCAACATCTCAAGACATCAGCCAGAAAGTAAAGCTTGGGCAAAAATGGGTCTTCCAAATAGACAATTACCTGAAAAATTCTGCCAAACTGGTTACAAAATGGCTTAAGGCTAACCAAGTCAATGTTTTGGAGTGGACATTATAAAGCCCTGATCTCAGTCCTGTTGAAAATGTAAGGGCAAAGCTGAAAAGACAGGTGCGGGCAAGGTGACCTACAAACATGGCTCAGTTACACCAGTTTTGTCAGAAAATGAATAAAAATCCTACCAACAATTGTGCGATAGTTTTGTAGTAAGGAAATCCAACCTGTCTTGTTACCCAAATCATACAGTTTAAGGGCAAATACTAAATACCAAATACTAATGAATGTATGTAAACTTTTGACTTTGCTGAAAGTAATAAAAATGCCTTAAACAAATTCTCTCTCATTATTCTGTCATTCGGCAAATATATATATAAAAAAAAAAAAATTGCTTATCCTATTTGACCTATAAAGGGTAAGGTTTATTCTGACTTCATGTTAGATAGTGACAAAAACAAGCATTAAGCATCTTTTTTAATAGTGTATGCAAACATCTGTTTCAACTAGAGTCTTATGCATAGCAGACAGAACTCCTCTAAACCGTTCAATACAACAACAACCATCCCCATACTGTTCTATTCAATGTATCTATAGCGACTATATTAATGATCTTTGTATATAATGATATAAGACACACATGCCCTTCTACACTCACCCCAGGGCAATGATGCAACTTGAGAATTTTGGAACAAGACAGCTAGTCTGTCAATTAGTCGACACTGACTATTTTAAACTCAACTACTATATGAGAGCAATGGCGCAGGTCAGCAGAATAATAAACATCCACCTTGCTACTTCAAATGGCTTAAAAATCAAACAAGATGTTATGAATAATGTAGTGAGAATCTACTCTCTTTCTGCCTCTCTCTGCCCTTCAAATCCTTAGAGGATGAGTGAGACTGTTTGTCTGCCTCATTAAGGACTATTCAGGCATTTGATTTTTAGAACAATGAGCATGCTCACCAGACTACTTCACACATATTTGCGTTTTAAAAGAGCCCCTTATGAAGCTGGCAGTGAAGTTTTGAATTGTTATAACAGTTTAAAATTATTAAAAAAAAAATGGCAACTAATAGTGCATCACAAGTATGTTTAAGAAACCAGTGAAACTAAACCATTTTGAAGCTCTGACACTATGGTGCTAAGAACTCCCCTGCACAGAATGGAACCAAGTCATCCCACAATACACTGTGACTAGGACACTGTAAAGTTTGCTTTATATTTTCTATTCTTCTTTTTGTATATTGAGCTAGTCATTAAGAAATGTTTCAATAAACATTAACTTTAACATAGCTTTAATGTAGTAGAAATTAGGAAGAGACAATATTGCCGGAGACAAATGAGAGTGTCTATTACACACTAATGATTACTATTCTATATTCACTGCGGAATCAATATAATATCAAAACAAAAGATCTTGAAAGTGCACACTGTAGAAAATAGTGGGAATAAATAATTGCTTAAGAAGCTTTTTGAGTGAGCTAAACTTCTGTTGAGTGTATTACTCCATATTCTTTCAAAAATCAATATATACAGTAAATTGACGCTAAAATATATCTGCTATCCCCAAAACAACAACGGACAAAATTAAGACACAGGAACACTTAGGTCCCTTAATTGCAACAACGGCAGAGGCTTGTCAAACAGAAGTCTGTATGTGAGAACAGAACCACACAGAGTATCCGCAAGCTTCAGGCTTCATAGAATCACCAAAACCACAAGTTACAGTACAAATAAAAGAGAGATATTATTTTACTAGAAAGAAAATTTCTACAAAATAACGCCATTCTATTCTCTATTATGCAAACATTAAACATACCACAATACATTATCTTTTTATTTGAAATGCAGGGATACAGTAGGATCCATCTAAGTCTATTGGCACCATATTGCATTTCTATCTGATTCAAAAATTGCATAGAGAGATAATACAATAATGTCTATAAGACCTAGCACCCCAGCATACGAGGGTATCTAAAACGAATCGCGTGATCGGGAGTAGCGGGTGGCGCGCGAGAGTGCTTACACTTCCGAATTCCGTAAATGATAAACTGAATATCAGGAATTTGTGTTAAATTGAACTGAATTTGGTGGAACTCATGGAAAAATTATACCTAACAATATCCTAACCCTTAGCCTAACTAACACTAACCATTAGCACAAGTTAAGGTTTAATTGAATTTGGGTTAGGGAAATCTAAAACTATTGTGGAACCCAACAGAGACCTATTTGGATCTAATTTTTCAGTCTGCATTGATTTCAAGAAAGAAACATCTATGCAGCAAGGGTGGTTTCAACATTATTTTTTTTTTATGTAATGTGATGCTGTCACACTGCAATTAAGAAAAGACCTATACTAATGTATTTGAAAGTCATTCATACTAAATTAGCGACCATATGTGTTGAGTGACAATCAAAGACCATCCCTTTCCCCCCTCATGATGTGCATGAGATGGAAACAATGTTACTTGAGATAGATGTATGCCATGGTAGCACACTTAGGCCACTCATGCTGCTCATAGTATGAGAAATATGTGGCGATATGCGCAATTATGTGTCCCTGATACAAAAAGCGACAGCTACTCTGGATAGTACCACTGTATCCAATAGACAACGCCAAATCAATGTGAACACTAAGATCTGATTAGTAATCCCAGAAATAATAGACGACAAATGGGGGTCTTTCGTAGTGTATTTTTGAAGATTGTGGACTTCGTTCCTTTGTGACGGTTTCTTCACATGGTTTCCAAACCAATCTCCATAATTGTATCTAACTCAAAATCTGGCGTCTATCTGGAAGAATTTACACCTGCATTTCAGCCTCTTCTGCTGTCTTCAACAGAACAATGATTTTGTTCTACTGTAGGAGGTGTGAGACATGGCAATATCACTGTCAGAGTATGTTGTGATGGTGGATTCATTAAACAAGTTCAAGAGAGGCTTAAATGTCTTTTTTAAAAACTAAAACATTACTGATGTTTATGGGAGACAAACAATAATCATGGAGAAAGGATGTTGTGTATATAACAGAATTATACCATTGCTATAACTTTTGGAATTGGAACGGAATTCAATCATCTTCCCTGAAATAATTGTCATCTGCCTCCTTGGCAGTTTTCTCATTCTCTTTACTGGATCACAACACTGTAAGATTTATACTGATGTAACTTGACAGAATATATGATCTTTTTATCAAAGTTTACTCTTCATCGATGATTACCGGATCATTAATATGAGTCTGCATGTAATATAAATCAGGTTACTCATTAAAGACGCGTGTTTGTTGGGCAGATCAATAGGAATATAGGAAGTTGATCTAGTCTGGCTTCTGAGTAGAGCCCCCATTGATTGTGGTCTAGTTATTTGCACATGAAAGTTTCATCTTCACTTACAGTCTACAAGTGCCATCACTAACGGGCCAATTCTTTATCTAAGGCAATCTATCCACTTTGTTGCACCTCTTACTGTCATTCCACTTTGTCATTGTTCTCAAACCCAGGATCTCTCAGTTAAAGGATTCTTTTCCCCTTAGTTTGGAGGTATCACATAATCAACCTACAACACTAGATATCGATTATACTCTTGAGGATTTTTATGTCGCTACACTAAAAAAAGTATGTGTGATTGTGGTTACTGTAAATTAGAGATGGGCGAATTTCTCAAAAATTTTGATTAGATTCGAGTTCTGCCGAATTTTGGACACAATTAGATTTTGAAACCCTCGAATTTATCTTGCGTGCAAATCGCATTAAAGAACAGCTGTAGAGTGTAGTATAACATTGAGCCATACTCAAATAAGCATAGGGAACGATGGTTTGATCTTCATAGCAATGCTGTTTTTTAGTAAGACACTCACATGACACCCGCCGCTCTTAGAATTGCTTTCACTCTTCAATTCTCTGGGCAATTACAGGTGCAGAAACTGACAAATAGAGTGAAGGGGAACACAGCCTGACAAAGTCAATCAGCCAAACTTGAAAGAACCAAGCTGGGGCAAAGTTCCAACAATAGCGTCCAAAGAACACAATATGTAAGGTTCCTGCAGCCGGCACAGGTCGCAGCAACAGTAAGGGACGATAAAAAACCACAGCAGGGTTCACACCACAAGGCCAAAGCTTTACACTGTCCCACCATGATGTCACTCGTGGACTTCCACGGAATATGACAGAACCATTTCAGTTACACAACGCTGATACATGCTAGAGGCCTCCGAAATGAGTATAGAGGTGTAGTCAATAAAGTTTGTCGATGACGTCACTGATCATTCTGCCTTCCATTTCATCAGTCAGTGTCTGCATTCAATCGTCAATAATTCCATCAGTATTCCTTAAAGCCAAAAGACAAACAGGAGTTTGATTCCAAAACAGAGGAAGAGCAGTAAATGAATTTTTACTATCTTCTGTGTTCTGGTATCCACTCCCATTTGTCTGGCTAATTATCCAGACAATCCTGTATCCTTTATTGACAGATGATAAGAAGGTGACAAATCAAATAAACTTTGCAATGTCATAGAAGCCAGTGGTAGGGAGGAAACAGAATTTAGGAAGCCACAGGGTGTTTCCCGTGAGACAGGTGACAGTTCTGACAGCAGCATGAGTAGCACATAGTGGGCACAATGACAAATTCTGGAGGTGGCAGCAACATCAGGAGCCCACAGAGTGGCACAATGACAGAGTGTGGAGGTGGTGGCAGTAGCATCAGCATCAGCAGCAGCAGCATGAGGTCAGAGAGTGCACAATGACAGAGTGTGGAGGTGGGTGGCAATTCCAGTCCCTGGTAAAGATGGTGGGAGGCAGATGGAACAACTGGCAGCAGATGTGTGGCATCAATGTGGTGGTCAGCATCATGAATAGTGTGCTGGAGCGCAGGTAGTTAGAGTCCAGACCATTTCTCATTAGTTTAGGTGAGGCTCATGGCTGATCTAATCTGATGCATAAGGGCATTGGTGTTGGAAAATCCTGGCCGATCCACGCCTGATTCATCTTGACAAAGGTCTTCTCCTCCACATTATGGTTGGAACAAGCTTGTATCTCCTTGGTGTAACGATTGCCCCGCCGCACTGAACACCAACTCTGATGCCGACATAACTGGCCGGGCAGACAGCTTCACTTCTCCAGTGGCAAACTCTGTCAATTTGTGCCACACATCCAGTTTGACTGCCCAGTAGCCTACATTGGATCTTCTACCTGGGTGGCAAGTTCTTTCCCTTGCTTCACCCGGCTCCCAAGTGCGATCGGCTACATCATCATCGATTATTGTTTGATCGTCACTGTTGTCCTCCTCAATGGTCTTGGTATGCAGAGGCTGACCTCTCAAAACATAACCTCCCAGCCGATAGATGACACTGGCAATTCTAGCCTCACCGAGTGACCACTGCTGCGACATCCCCTTTCTGTGCTGCGACCTGTGTGAAGAGCCTGCCACCTCTCTGTCTGACATACTGGTTGAGCAAAAATTTACAGACTCTGTTTAATGAAGATGTCTGTATATGATAAATACAAACCCTGTATTTTACTCCAAATTAAACCACTAATAAGAGGCTAAATTAACCCTTGGATATTAAATACCCTACAGAAATAAACAGATGCAATTGAGGCGTATATGGGATAAAAAAAAAAAAAAAAAAACACTGTATTTTACTCCAAATGAACCCACTAACAACATGCTAAATTAACCCTAGGATATTAGATACCCTACAGAAAGAACAGATGAAATATTAGGCGTATATAGGGCAGAATTACACCAACCATGGACTTTTGGGCGGATTCCCCACAAACTGAAACAAAATTATAACTCTGGTAGCGTTAAATGTGTACAACTGAACCACTTATGAAGCTCTGTGGCCCCAGTCGCTGATAAAAGCAGTTTCTTTTATAATGACTTCTATGGAGCAGCAGATACAGAATACTGGGTGAGCTACAGGTGAGCAACTGACAGACTTGTGGTGGTCTCCCCCCCCCAATCGCTGATAAAAGCAGTTTGTTTTATAATTAGTTGAGTTGAATAGCAGAGCAGCAGCAGCAGCTAGATGCTTATGCCAGGACAGACTGTGAGGATTAAGATGGTGTCAGTATTCATAGGGCTGTGATGTCACAGAAGCCCACCGTTCGCTGATTTGCTTCATGTCTGCACATGTCATTGAGGGTGTTGCTTTCTTCCTCCCACAGTTCTCTGCCCTGTGTCACGCCATGTGCTCGTGGCCATTTTACCAATAAAAAAGACGTTTCGTTCCCGCGAATCATCCTAATCTTCGGCTTCATGCAGAACCGAAGTTTTCCTGAAACTCTAAACGAATTCCACTTCATTAGAATCAATTCACACATCTCTAACTGTAATGCTTACCTACTATTTATTAAATGTACTCACAATTGGCCACATGTATGAAAACTGTCTAGGTCTAAAACTCACTTTGCTGCCCATAGCAACCAATTGGAATGCCCCTTTCATTTCATATAGTGCTCAGATCACAGATCATTCCCCTTTAAAATGGATGGCAAAAAATAAAGGGAAAAGAAAGGGTTCCTGGCCCTACAGGATTTCAAATTCTGTGTGGAACATCATCCTGGTTCCCAACAAACCAATACGGATGCATTATCACACGTTTCCATTTTCGTGGCACAAACTGCTCCGTCTGACAGGTCTGAGGTGGGGGGAATGTAAGGCAGCAAGTGGAAAAGTATATAACGGTGTATATATCCCAGGTTCTTGGCATGTACCTGGAGAAGCTCAGATGCATGTCACCAAGGTAAGGAACCTTGGTGAAAGGAAAAGCCAAATAAGATAGGTGTCTACAGCATCGGGCTGTTGACACAGGTTTAATGTTAGTGTTAGTATGGCTTCCAGCCATTCCGGGACGGCTTTTCATTGGGAGTAAGCAGGTCAGCTGAATAGGGGTGGCTACAACCCTGGACTACCTTTTGGTCCTAGGAGGAAATACGCTGTGGAAAGCCAGCATCTATCACACTACTATGTATATGCTTGCAAGGTGCTAATAAGAGCAACTTTGTTTAGTTAGAGCTCAGATGAGCAGGCTTTTGTTTTGTTTATGTTGTGCATGTCTTACACTTTTCCTACTTGTATTGCTAAAAATAAAATACGGGAGGACCCGTATTTGTACCCGAAGTTTCTGTCTCCGTCTCTATGCCTAAAATGGACGTATACCAAGATTCCAAAGCAGTATAAGCTCACTGTATATATATATATACAGGAGGACCCATATTTGTACCTGACGTTTCTGTCTCTTAGTAAGGGAACTGCACCTGCAATAGTAAGTTCTCAGATGAGCATGAGTTTTGTTTAGTTTACCATTATTTCTTTGCCCGTTGCTGCTGCACGTTTGTTTTCCTGCAATAAGCATACAGAAGTACCCATTTGATGCCTGATGGACTTATGCTGTGATCCCGGAGCCGTAAATGCCTATATAAAATAAATAATATAATAATATATATAATAATATATAATATATATATATATATATATAATATATATAATACAGTGAAGCTTACATGCACTATGTAAAAGACACGTATGCATGTTTTCAGGAACTAAGGATAAACCCTACGATTATAGGTAAGTTATTTAAGTTTTTAGGTAGATATATTTGCCCAAATTAAGAATTAGTTGTGAGAGAGAAGACTTTTTTTAAAGCATTTTTATAACCTATGGCTAGTCTAAAAGTTTTACATTCCTTTTCATTACGTATTTGGTAGTCATTACGCTTTAATCTGTTATGATTGGTAGTGCATCATTTGCGAATTGCCTTCCACATGGTTCTACAATAGTTGTAGAAATTTTAGCCCATTCTCTGGACTGAAATGGTGTAACTGGAGGTCACCTTGCTTGCACCTGACCTTTTCATGTGCTTTTGCTCATACTATTTTCAATAGGATGAGATAGGGAGCTTTGAGATGGGGCCAACCTAAAACATTGCACTTGGTTGTCCTTGGCATTTTTAAACAGTTTTAGCAAGGTATGCGATCGGGATACATTGTGTCCATTTGGCAGTCCCTATCTTCGCGTCTCAAGCATTTTACCTTGACTGGCTTGATGTCCTGAGATGTTGCGCTTCCCGTATTTGCAACATAATATTTCTTCTCGTGATGCTCTCTATTTTGTGAAAAGTGCACCAGTTCTCCTGCTGCAAAAACAACCCAAAACTTTGATGTGCTCCCATCGTCGTATTCACTGTTGGGTATGGTGTCTATAGGCTTACCAGGCATTTCTCCTGTTTCCTCCAAATGTAAGGCATGGTTATTACTTGGCCAGAAAAGTTTCATTTAGTTTTTGTTCGTTTCAAGGATTGATCGGTCTTTGTTCCTGTTTGCATAAAGCACCAATAATCTGGCTCTGTTTGTGTTTCTTTTGGGGAGTAAGTTACGGAATTTTTCCTCGGCAGATAGTTAAGTTTTTCTCTGTGGCTTAATGACATCAATCTTAGAAGTTTCACGCCAGCATCTTCACAAGGATTCATATGGATTTGTTCTGGTTTCTTCCAAATCAATTGTCGGACCAAAGCCATGTTCATCTCTGAGACACAGCACCTGTCTCCGTCACTGAGCGATATGATGGCGCTGGACATCCATTTTGTTGTAACTTGTCGCATTAATTTGTTTGTACTGATGCTTGATTGTCTACCTTCGGGTATCTGGAAATTGCACCAAGGAATGAACTAGACTTATGCACGTTCACAATATTTGTCCTTTCATTTGGAATGAAGAATATCTTTTAGACTTTACACATGATTTCGAAACAGAAGCAGTGTTTGTTTCTGGATAAGCCCTTTAAAAAATACATCCCTGTGAGTTTCTCTAATTCAACTCAGCTGTTGCACTCAAATATAAACTTACAAGCTTCCAATAACATGACTTCATCATATGGGCTGTCATAAATTGTTAACCATTAACGACCTTTAGACGTAATCAACATCGTCCAGGTCCGTTTGGGGGTTTCATCGCACCTGGAAGTATGGATACGTCTCAGAGGATCGCGCGAACTCATACGCAGGCAGTTAGTGTTTCAGCGATCGGCGCGGGGTTTTGTCAGCTGTATATACAGCTGACGCCGCGCAATCGGCGCGACACCAAGATCCGCTTGGTTGGGGGGGGAGGGCGCTATAACCCCTTAATTATCGCGACGATGGGTTGGTGGGCGTCGCAAAACTAGAGAGCCGCAGGAGGACGAGCGCTCCTCCCGTGCGTCTCTGTCGGCCTTCTATCTGGCAGAGGACCATCGGTTGGGCGATTCGTTGCAACTCTGTTCTACACGACGCACGGAAGGCAGAGATTGCCTTCGGGGCTTATGTCTGTGACGTTCCTCGATTGCCCAGCCGTGCCCTGTGGGGGCAGGTCCCCGGCATCGAGACTGACATTGTTCATAGGAACTCAAGGTCTTATAGCAACAAGCCATGCACTGATTTCCTATAGTATGAGGAGATCTAAAGCTCTTACATTCAAATCCCCTATGGGTGAAAAGTAAAATATTAAATGGAAAAAATTGAAAAAAAAATACATAAAAAGTGAAAAACAAGTAACACCACAAACACCGAAAAAAATAAAATAAATATTCGGCTACTCCGCCTTTTCCCCGTTTACAAACGCAAGCGTCCCCAAAAAGATCTCATAATAACAAATAAAGTCCCAGATTTTAGAGTATCGCCGGTTCGTAACGACCTGCCCTTAATAAATCTTTCATGTTATTAACCCGTACGAGTGATGAACGCTCCTGTCGATAAAAAAAAAAATAATAATAAGAATAATTAAGATGATTGTTCATCCCTCCGCAGCCCTCTATAAAATGGGAATAAAAGCCGTCGATATCAAACCCTCCTCGAATGCGCCCAAGTATCTTGCAAACATTAATAAAAACTTCCGTTATACCGGCATACACCTCACAACGTCCTTAAACAAGTCTCTCTAAATTGGCCCCTCCTAAAAAATTGTTAGCTACCTAAGTACGCTAATACATACCACTTGTTTATACCACATAAACTCACTAATCATTAATATTATATAAAGATGTGCTTCACATATCACACCACACCACACAATAAAATATGGGTCTTTGCAATTATGTAGTGACCCAAAGAGTAAGCTACTTATCCCGGAAACTGCACGGTGTGCACTCGTTATAAAAATTAAAAATAAAAAACTCTACTAGGATAGCAGTATTTTCTTAACCTGGCCTCCAAAAAATGGAATTAAAAGCCGATCAAAAGCAATGTCCACACAAAACAAAGTAGTACGATAATAATCGTCAACTCATCTGAAAAAAAACAATTCAACTAACTGCTCAAGCACAGAAACATTTGAAAGTTATGGCTTTCAGACTTATGGCGATGATAAAAAAACGTATTTTTTCCTGGTTGAATAAAAAGTGTTTTTATAGTATAAACGCAGTAAAACATAAAAAAAATACAAATTGGGTATCGGTGTATGGAAATCGTATTGGGACTGTGAGGTAAAGCTACAAGTCATATATACCATACGTGATCATTATAATAAAATTAAAAATATAAATCCCATTACCAGATTGTCTGTATTCTTGTTCTAAACATCCTCCAACACAAAAAACCTAATAAAAAGGGTGCACGATAGCATCATTCTGATACCCCCAACAATAAATGGGACCAAGAAAAAACTTCAATTCAGAATCCGCAAATAAAAGATCCCATAACACAGCTTGTTGCACACAGCAAATAAATAAAAAGTTATGGCTGCTCTGCTATAGCGACAAAATTAAAAAACGCATTTTTTAGACGTTTTCTACTGTGTAAAAGTAATATTAAAACAGAAAAACATTATTAGAAATCTATCTCATTGTATATTGTACCCACCCATAGTAATGTTATCACATCATTTACACTGCACGGCGATTTCTGTAATATTGAAAACTCACAAAAATGATCCGAACCTGCGGTTTTTTCCGCCATGTTCTTGCCAATGCTCTTTAAAAAACATATGGTCACAACTAGTGCATCCCAAATATGCACAGTGACACCCCCTAGATGCAGATCCTGATGGGTGTTGAATCCAAAATGCGGGCGTCTTTAGGAAGGTTTAACTGTTCTGGGTACTTTAGGGGCTTAGCAAATGCGACCATTGTTCTCCCCCCAAATCTGGTTCAAAAGCCAAATAGCGCTCCCTCCCTTATCAGACCTGGCCTCCATGCGCCACCCCACAGCAGTTTGACACCCCACATGTAGGGTATTGCCGTAAAACTTGAAGAAATATGTTTAACAATTTTTTAGGGTTCTTGTTTCCAGGATTCTCTTGTATATAGATGGAAACACTAGTTTAAGCTAAAATTTCAGATTTATTGAAAAAAAAATTTTTTTTTTTAATTTTCACAGCCTTATGCATTAAAAGAAAAAATTGAGATCACCTGTGGGGTCTATTTACTTCAATGGCACCCATGGGTTAGAATCATTAAGGGTGTATTACTTTTTGTAGTTTCACAAAATGCGGTCTTTTTAGGGGTGTTTATTAAGTTTAGCACTTCTGGTTTAATCAAAACCATAACGAAAGGCGACCTAAATAAATCGTATATGACAATGAGACGCCCTGGATTATAGACAGGTGCTCCTCTATTTGGGGCCTTTAATGTAGAGGCCCTCAATAAATGCACTAGGGCCATCATAAATGGGATAATCTCGCTCAACAAACGGCAAGAACTGAGGGGCAAATTGATATTAAGTTCATTTTCTAGTCAATTACCGTATTCCTAGTGAATTATGGCTAACATTATTGAAAACTGCCAAAAAAAGTGAAATTTTGAAAATTTCACCTCCACTTTGCTTTAAGTTTGTGAAATATTGAAGGGTTATCTCAACTTCACTAAATAGTGTTGTAAAATTGTTAAGGGTTCTTAGTTTCTCAGATGGCTCATCACTTATGGGGTATCTAACATGCAGGCCCTCAAAGCCAAGTCAGAACTGGAGTGGATTTCTAAAAATTAATTGTATATTGGCAAAATTTTCTTGAAATTGTGAAGAAATTACTACTAAATTTCATACGCCCTCCTTTATTGGTTCGTAAATAAAAAAAAAAAAAATAAATACATTTAAAAAATGATTTGCCTATAACTATAGTGGACATATGGTAGATGCTAGTTCTATAATCTATGTTGTGGTGGAATATAGTTTGCTGGTATTTGCACGCAGAACATTTTGCAGCTTTCTTTTCAAAATCCAAATTTTTCCAAATTTTCACGAATTTTCTAGATATTTATCACCAAACAATCAAGGATTGTATGGCTAACATTTTTCTTACTAACTTAATAAAGACAAGTGTCACGAGGAGGGAAGCATCAGTTCTTCCTCGAATCACAAGGAAGGTGAAATGACAAGTGTGTCCACACAAAGTTATTCTCACATAAATTGACCACAAGCTCAGATTTCAAAAATAGGTGCATTGTGATCAGGAAGGTCTAAAACAGGCTTGGTCCTTAAGTGAGTTAAAAGGCGATAGTTTAATCTAGTGCATGAAAACTTTGACTTTGCATAAAGTAATAAAACATGATTAAATGCCTTTTTTCTCTTCTCTCTCTCTCTCTCTCTCCTCTCTTTTCTCTTCTTATTATGGACTTACAAATATAAATAAGATTATAAACGGGTTAAGGGTATTGGATTTTATGTCAGATAGTGAGAACAAACATGTTATATGTGTCTTTATTTTATTGTGATATAAACTTCCGATTTGAAAATATTTCCTATATAGTTATTATATGAGAATATATATTATAATATTATATAGTATATATTATTTTATAATTATTATTATTATAATATTATATTATATATTTTATATATTTTTATCTATATAAACACACTCGCACGCGTAACCTATTATACAGTACTATATTGCATAACAAAATATTACAACTCAAATATTCCAATGTATATTAAGTTAGAAAAATTGGTTACTGTAACAAGCTACTCAATATTACCAATGAAATACGGGATAATTGGTATTGTGATGGTGCCGAATTTCTAGAACAAATATCGATTCCGCCAATTTGTTTCGGGTCTGAATCGTGCGGGATGAATGCGTTAAAAAACAGCTTAATTTCCAGGGCGTGCACTGAGCCTGCAGGGGTGCGGTTTTGGTTGCAGCATGTTTGTGGCCATGTTTATAATATGCAGAGGGAGCTGGATTTGGTCTTTCATACAAATGTTGTGTTTTATGTATTACCGATATGATCTGCTGCACGACTAAGAACGCTTCACTCTAAAAATTCTGGACACTTAAGAGGGCAAAATCTGACCTAAAAACTGAAAGCGGGAATGTGAGCGCTGAGAAAGTCATTGGGGCCAGCGGATCAGCTTATGAAAAAAACAAGCTGCGGGACTCAGTGACAGAGTGTTCTGGACAAGGGTGACCGGCAGCAAGCACAGAAGATGAGGTCAGGCACAATGACATTTCATGGAGGGTGGCAAAACCGGAGCATTCGCTGGTCAGATAAGTGGCCCACTGACCGCGAGTGGAAGGTCACGGGCAGAAGCCAGACTGCAGCATGAGGTTCAGGCACAATGGACATTCTGGAGTGCAAAAACAGGAGCATTGAGGTCACAGTGAGTGGCACAATGACCGAGAGTGGAGGTGGGGGTCCTGCCTCATCCCCCCCGCCGCAGATGTGGGTCAGAACAGTGCACAATGACAGAGTCGCGGAGGTCACGGCTAGCAGGCACAGCAGCAGCATGAGGTCAGATAGTGGCATCAATGACACAACTATGGTGTTGACGGCATTCTAACAGCAAGCAGAGATGAGGTTCAGGCAGTGGCCCTATGAATGTCTGGAAGTGGAAAAAAAGAAAACATCGGAGTAGCCAGCAGAAGAGTGCACAAATTCAAAGAGTAGAGGTTGTGACTAAGGGCACACGCAGCATTTGAGGTAGAGATTGGCACACAGAATCGTTGTGGAGGGAACGGCAGTCAATCCACAGCAGCAGCAGGAGATCAGACAGTGGCACCATGCAGAGTGTGGAGGCACAGGCAGCGCCAGAGAGCAGCATGAGGTAGGCCAGTGTGACAAATGACATTCATGGAGGTGGCAAAATAAAAACAGGAGAACGGCCACAAGAGTGTGCACAATGACCAGTGTGGAGGGCACGGAGGGCAGCAGCCACAACAGCTGCATGGAGGTCAGTCAATGGCACAAATTACATACTTCGAGGTGGAAAAAAACAGTAGTAGGCCACAGTGTGGCACAATGCAGAGGTGAAAGTTCACTGCAGCACACAGCAGCGGAGGTCAGGAGAGTGGCACAATGAACCAGTGTGGGGTGGGGATACGGGTAGCTGCCACAGCTCAGCATGAGGTCAGACAGTTGGCACAAGGACATTCTGGAGGTTGGCCAAAAAACACTAGAGTAGGCACACAGAGTGGCACAATGACTGAGACGTAGGAGGTCACGGCCAGCGGCAGCATGAGGTCGAGAGTAGTGACAAAATGAAAAGAAGAGGAGGTACGAGTCAGCAGCCACAGCAGCATGCATTGAGGTCAGGAACAGTGGCACAATGATAACAAGTAGGAGTTGACGGCCTCAACAGCAGGCAGCAGCATGAGGTCAGGGGAATGGCACAATGACAATTCGGGGGTTTGGCAACACACGTAGTCTTCCACAGAGTGGCCATGAACAGAGAGTGGAACGGTGACGGCCCAGCAGCAGCATTGAGGTCAGTGAGTGGCACAATGGACACAGTGTGGATGGGCCGGCCAGCAAGTCTCAGCAAGCAGTATGGGGTCAGACAGTGGCACAATGAAAGGGTGTGGAGGGACAGCAGTCAGCCACCAGCGCTAGCATGAGGTCAGGGCCAGTGGCCCTATGACATTCTGGAGGTGGCACAACAGTGTAGACCAAGAGTGGCACAATGACAGAGAGAGGAGGTTACGTACGGCAGCAGCAAGCATGAGGTCAGATCGACGGCACAAATGGACTACCGTCTGGAGGGCACGGCAAGCAGACACAGCGCAGCATGAGGTCAGACTAGTGGCAGAATGACAGGGGGTTATTGTGAGAGCGGGCCATTCAAGCTAGCAGCCACAGCATACAGCAAAAATAAAAGGTCAGGCCTTGGGGCCCAAATGACATTGTGCGGTGGGAAAAAACAGTAGTAGGCCACATAGTGGCACAATGATCAGAGAGTGGAGGTTGACGGCAGCAACAGCCTGGGAGGTCAGAGAGAGGCATCAATGACAGGGTGGGGTTGTGGTGGAGGTGACCGCAGCAGCAAAAACAGGAGCAGCTCAGCACATGGTCAGAGAATGGCACAATGACACAGTGGGAGATGTATCTGGCCAGCTCAGCAACAGTCCCGTCAGCATAGAGGTCATTAGTAGTGGTCACAATGCAGAGTGTGGAGGTGGGTGGCAATTCATTCCCTGGTTAAAGATGTTGTAGGCAGATTGAGGAAATATGGCAAGCAGTGGTGTAGGCATCAGGCGTGGGTGCGGCCTCCGAATAGTGGATGAGACAGGTAGTTTGGAACTGGAGCTCATTTCTATATTTGGGTGAGGCGTCATGGATGAATTGTAATACAAAACCTACCTCCTATATGAAAACACAAAGGGGCTATATATGAATACTAAACACGATCACTATGAACATTATGTACACCTATCAAAAAGACGGTTCATATCAAATGATATATTAAAATGAATAGCTTTATTAAAACATATCAAAAAACATAAAAACCAAGTTAAAAAATTGACAGTGGAACTAGCACAAAAGGTGGAGGACCTCCTTTATACATATAAAAATATATATATATTATTAGATGGTCAAAGGTAGGGTTAAATGAACCTGGTTGTACCCAATACAAAATTTATACTGTATACTATATGTGAATACATAAGTTATAAAATATATATGGTATAGAATTTTAATTCCGACTCCTTAACAGGAAGGATGACCAATAAATTTCTCAGTGTGTAGATTGAGGTAATGGAGGCCCGCGACAAAATGCGCGTTTTCCCGGTGCGCTTCCGTGCGCAACGCGCGTTGGGGCGCGGGCCTCATTACCTCTGCTATAACCTCTGTGATGTTTAGTGTCTTTTCCTCTCGTGTAAGGTGGGTTTTTATATTTGTATCCATATTTATTTAAACCTTATGTATCCACTATAGTGTAATGTATAATTGTATTGTATAAGCAGGGGTCATTTATCCTACCTTTGACAGTATATATATATATATATATATATATATATATATATATATATATATATTATATATATATATATATATATATATATTTTTTTTTTTTTTTTATGTAGTATAGGAGGTCTCACATTTTTTGTAGTTCCACTGTCATTTTTTTTACTTGGTTTTTATGTTTTTTTGATATGTTTAATAAAGCTATTCTATTTTAATATTATCATTTGATATGACCGTCTTTTGTGATAGGTATACACATCATGGCTGATGTAGTCTGACGCCTAAGGCATTGGTGTATGGAAATCCTGACCGATCCACGCCTGATTCATCTTGACAAAGGTCAGTCGTTCCACATTTCCCGTGAACAAGCGGGTTCTCCTTGGGCTAACGATGGCCCCCGCCGCACTGAACACCCACTCTGATGCCACACTAATGGCCGGGCAGGACAGCTTCTCCACAGGCAAACTCGGCAAGTTGCGGCCACACATCCAGTTTGCCTGCCCAGTAGTCCGGCGGACCTTCTAACTGGGGTGGCAGAGTGCATCTGGACCGAGAGATGATGACAAAGAGAAACAACTCTCTTCTGCAGAGGTGGTAGAACCTTGACTGGCTGCAATGGCAT
This sequence comes from Phyllomedusa bahiana, assembly GCA_025379985.1. Classification (NCBI taxonomy): domain Eukaryota; kingdom Metazoa; phylum Chordata; class Amphibia; order Anura; family Hylidae; genus Phyllomedusa; species Phyllomedusa bahiana. The sequence goes on from JAODAL010014213.1 coordinate 60,048, forward strand.
GCGTGGCAGCAGGATGGACCACCACATCTGAGCCACGTTTCTCCCAGGCCACCGGATGGTGACGCTGCATGTGTTGACGCAGGGCCGTGATGCCAACGTTAGCTCCCTGGCCACGCTTCACTTTCTGCCCACATATTCTACATATATCCATATTGGGCTTCTCCAGTGTCTTACCAAAGCACTGCAACACCGCCGAGTAGCTGATTTTACCGCAAACGCTCCGCACTGAGTGACTACTACCGCCGCTGCCTCGCTGAGCCCCTGTGCCGCTACTTTCTTGGACCTGCAAAGCGGGTTTTCTACCCCATGGCCGCTTGGCTCCTGACCTCACACTGCTGCTATCCTGCTGACTCATGGCCACACAACCCACTTGCTGGCTGCGCGGCTGCCTTACTCGCAAGTTGACGCCCTCTTTTCCTGACGGTGATGAAGCCCTTGCTTCTCTCGTCTCCCAAGTGCGGTCAGCTACATCATCATCGATTTGTGTTTCATCGTCACTGCTGTCCTCATCACCGGTCTTGGTATGCAGAGGCTGATCCCTCACTACATGACCTCCCATGCCACTCTCCACATCTGTACTTTGCCGCCTACTGCAAGAAGCAGGGGATATTGGCCCCATTTCTTCGCTGCTAAGTAGCTGCTCACTGTCCTCCTCATCCTCGCTGTATAGTGGCACTGAGCCCAGACCACATAGTAGATCTCTGGCAGAGGGAACCGGATGGGACAGAGGCGGGTTGAGGACAGGTGATGGCCACTGACCCGTTCCCGGGCCATGCCAACTAAGGGTTGTGTCTGACGTTCCCACCGACTCTTGGCTGGGGTTGTCAGATGTCATCTGGGAGGAAGTGGATAACCTAGTCAACCAATCAAGAACTATTGGGTTGCTGAACAACACACGGCCGCTAGATGACAGCGGCAGTTGTGGCCTCACCGAGTGACTCCTGCTGCGACATCCCCTTGCTGTACTGCGACCTGGGCCTGCTCCAGGAATGTTTGTGCCACTGCCACTCGCAGGTGAAGAGCCTGCCACCTCTCTGTCTGACATACTGTTTGTTCTAAAATGTACAGACTCCGTTTGATGAAGATATCTGTATCTGATAAATACACACCCTGTATTTGACTCCAAATGAACCCACTAACAAGCTTGGGTAACCCATGGATATAAATTGCGCTCCAAATATGGGCAGGAAAAATTTACTTGTATGTGCCGATTAAAAACACTGCGTATTTTACTGAATATAAAAGCACAAACAGGCTTAATTAACCTTCAGATATGAATTATGCTACAGGCAAAATGTCTTTTTTGGCGGTGAAAAAGGACGTTTTTTTTTTACTGAGTACAACTGCAGAACAATACTTAGTTAACCCCTGGATGTAAATTGCGCAAAAGAAATATGCTGCCAACAATTACCAGCTTTGTAGCGTGTTATAACGGCGTGTATTTTACGGAACACAACAACAGAAAATCTTGTAATTAACCTTCGGATATGAATTATGCTACAGACAAAATTTCTTCTTTGGCGGTGAAAAGGAACGTTTCTTTTAGTGATCACAACAGCAGAACAATGCTTAATTAACCCCTGGATCTAAATTGCGCAAAATAAATGAGCAACCAAAAATTAAGTGGTATTTGGATTGTAAAAACGCTGTTTCTTTAACTGAATACAACAGGAACAGGCTTAGATAACCCTTGGATATTCAATGTGCTGAAGAACTGAGCAGATAGGATTAAAATGTATATGCAGCTGCATTTATACGCACACTGGACTTCAGTTCCAATATCCCACAAAATCAGAATTAAAATGTAAGAGAAGCAGTCTCTGAGACAAGCTCTGACACCCCCCAAAAATCGCTGTATAAAAGTGAGTTCTTTAGTATCAGCTATCATAAGCAGCAGCGGCGGAAGCAGGAGCACCTTCCCTGATCAGTACAGTGAGAGGAGTGTGAGCTGCCAGCGTCGCGCCCAGACTTATATAGTGCGGTGACGTCACAGAATCCCGCCGGTCTCTGATTGGCTTCATCTCTGCACATGTCATGTAGGCTACGCCTTTCTTCCTCCCAGAGTTCTTTGCCCCATGTAACACCATGTGCTCACAGCCATTTTATCAATCAAAAACACGCTTCGTTCCTGCAAATCACCCCAAACTTCGACTTCGTTCAGAATCGAAGTTTTCCTGAAATTCTAAACGAATTCCACTTCGTTAGAATCAATTCGCCCATCTATAATAATTGGTTTTCCAGATGCAAACATTGGAAATTGGATTAAGTAATTTCAGTGCATCATTTTCTTGGCCAATCCAGAATTCTAGAGGATCATCCAATAAACCCAAGCTTTGACACGAAACTGTACCCCAAAATACAACAGTGCCCTAAAGCGGAAAACAATCCAAATTAAGCTTAGACTGAAAACAATTGCTTGCCACTAAGCTCTATTATTATTATTATTATTTTGGGGTTTACTTCCAAATGGCCTAATTCATGATTTATCCTTCTTGTCTCGTGTTAATATCCAATCTTAGGATGCAATTAAAAGTTGGAATTCACATATTCTGTATAAATGGTGGGTGGTCCCTTTTGTCTAACAATTGACAATTAAGATCTTTGAAAGAGATCTGAAAAAATTTTAATATTAGAATTACTCTGCTGGGGTTGATGATAAATTTAAATACGTAGTACATTTCTAAGTTCTACAGCTTTAGCGTCTGTTAAATTAATCCAAAATGAAATTGCTGTTTGGTTTGTGCTTTCAATTTGTTCTACACTCTTCCTATAATGATATTGACAACAAGTCTAAATTATGCCTCACGAGAGCCTTAATGTCATCTAAAATTGTATTAATCTTTCTGACAGCTGCAAAGATTGTTAAGCTTATATACTTTTTATTCCCATTTTACTTTTGCATCAAACTTCTCCTGAGACATAATGAAGATTCCCAAAACTTTTAAACAAAAAAAAAATTGCTTCCCAAATGTGCTATTGATTAAAGTTGTTCACCACCAATCTTTGCTCACGTTGTCTCTGTAATATGTGTACTTAAGAGATATGGAGAACTATATAACATGAATAATACTTCACATATAGTCGAGAATTTTGAAAAGGAAAAACTACTGTATTGCTCTTCAATTTCAGTGTATTATAAGTAGTGTTGCACTTTAGATTCAAGTCACGGTCAAATTCAACCCAAACACTAGAAATTCAGTTTGGGTTGGACTGAAGGAGATTTTGGTGGAATTTTATGGAAAATTAGTCATCATATCGATAATACTCTTGGCAACTCACATAGCACATAGTGTGGTTTAAATAAGACATATGTCCATCAAGTTCAACTACGGGTGGGAAGAATAATGAGCAGCTTGCTAGTCAGACTGTCAAAAGGAAGAGTATCATTTATCTTAGATGTGGACAGTTGTTCTTTTGGATGTCAGAATCAGTCCACATCTTGGACCATATATATATACACAAAGCTGGGCTAGGCTAAGACACCATTTTGGAATACATGCGTGTCAGAGAAGGATGCATCTGCATGTGTTAGCTTTTGTACTGCTGTGTAGTACTACCACTAGTGTGCAAAGCTGTGCATGATAGAAAGAAGGAATAGGGACAAAGCAGGTAAAAACAGGAAGGTTAAACATAAATATCCACCACAATTGTGCACAGCTCTGTATACTGGGAGGCAGGAACAAGGTCAAAACACACAAAAACAGGAAGGTGAGAGATAAATATTCACACCAATTGTGCTCAACTATGTCTACTGAGAGGCAGGAATTGAGTCTACAGAGATAGATGAATTTGTCTGTGTAAATTAATTGCTGTGTACTGATAGAAAAATCCACTGTAATTTACTGCTATGTGTGACCACCAAAAATAACTACCATAATTGACTGCTATGTACCAGAAGGAGAAATTTAATGTGGATTTAAAAGTCACTGCTGTTTACTGCTTTTTCAAAATGCACCGCAGTCACCTACTGTGTACCAGTACCGAAAATCTACCAAAATTGACTGCTGTGTACTGCTACCAAGATCCACAGTGATTTACTGAACTGAGTAATGCTACATACCCACCTGGGCTTTCATATCTGTGTTGGGTTTTCTGAATGCCTATATGTGTACAAAAATTAAATGCAACAGACTAGAGCCTGTACTACTGCACTAATTTGGCAGCAGACACTACTTTTTCGCTTTTCATATCTGTGTAGATCTTATGAAAATGTGATTATATGCAAAAAGCAACAGAATGTAACCTCTACATTGGGACCTGAGTAATTTTGGCAAAGGATACTGCTGTGAAGGTTTTCACATCTATGTGCATCTTCTGACAGTGTAACGATATGCATAAAGTACATGTAATCAGGGGCATAACTACCGGGGTAGCAGGGGTAGCAGTTGCTACGGGGCCCCTGCGCTTAGGGGGCACCGGGGCAGATGCTACCGCGTCCGCTACCCCGATAATGCCGCTCCTGGGCCCGCCGGCTGTGAACTTAACAGTTCACTGTGGCGGGTGGGGAGCTGCGGGGCCCGGCACATATTCCCTCTGAACGCCCGGGCCCCCCGGCCCGAGCGTTCAGAGGCAGCGCTGGCTGGGGCTAGCAGTACGGAGCGCCGATCGCTCCGCTCTGCTACTTCCCCTGCCGGCGCTCTGTGGTCACGTGGGCGAGCACGGTGACGTCACATCACCGCGCCGCCCGTGCTGAGCGCAGAGGCTGCATGGAGAGCAGCAGAGCGGAGTGAGCGGCGCATCGGGGGAGCGTGGACCGAGGTGAGTAAGTGATTTCTTATTTTACCTACCCCATATGCCTGCCTATACCCCCCATATGCCTGCCTATACCCCCTCATATGCCTGTCTATACCCCTCATATGCCTGCCTATACCCCCCATATGCCTGCCTATAACCCCCCCATATGCCTGCCTATACAGCCCCAATATGCCTGCCTATACCCCCCCAATGCCTGTCTATAACCCCCATATGCCTGCCTATACCCGCCCATATGCCTGCCTATACACATACATGCCAACTCCCGTTTTTGGCGGGGGGGGTCCTGCTATTTGGGGTCCCCCCCCGCCCTCCCGGGGGAGTTGGCACTCCTCCCGCCGCCAGCAGGCGGCGGGGGTTCTTTAAATTACCGCGCCGCAAGAGTAGCGCTGGCGCGCTACTCTTGCGCCGCCGGGCCACTCCTGCAGGCGGGTGAAGCGTCCGCAGCGTCCGCTCACCCGCCCGGAGTCTCGCTGTGCAGGGAGGAGGCAGGAGGGATCGTTTTTTCCTCCTCCCCCCCTGTATGCCCGGGTTGCCAGTGTGCGGGGAGGGGGGCGGGGAGGGATCGTTTCCCCCCTCCCTTCTCCCCCTGTATGTACAGCGCCGGGTGTGCGTTTTGTAATACAGGTCGGGCGCGGGGGAAAGTGACACGCGGCTGCCCCTCACCCCCCTGGTCGCTGGGGAGATCGTCCCGGAGCTGCGGGAAAACCCGGGTCAGGTGGGGGGAAATTTTTATTATTTTATTTTTATTAACTACAGGGGGGGCCTACCGGGTTTCTAAAGGGGGGAACAACCTGGTTTTAAAAAGGGGGGGAAATTCTACCGGGGCTAAAAAAGGGGGCAAAAACCTGGCTACAAAAGGGGGCAAAACCGGGCTACAAAAGGGGGGGCAAAAACCGGTATTAAAAGGGGGCACCCCCCCCCCGGGCTCTAAAGGGGGCATTCCCTGGGCTACTAAAGGGGGCATTTTTCCCTGGCTACAAAGGGGGGCAATCCCTGCACAAAGGGGGGCACAGTGGTTTCTAAAGGGGGCACAGGGGCTACTAAAGGGGGCATCTACCGGGTACTAAAGGGGGAAACCAGGGGGCTACAAAAAGGGGGCTTCTACCGGGTACAAAAGGGGGGCACAGTGGCTTTAAAGGGGGCATTTTCCCTGGCTACTAAAGGGGGCACTACCGGGCTACAAAAAGGGGGGCACTCCCTCCCGGGCTAAAAAGGGGGAAACTACCTACCTGGCTACAAAAGGGGGGGCCCTACCTAAAAACTAAAGGGGGCACTCCCTGGCTACTAAAGGGGGCATCCCTTTGGGCTTCAAAAATGGGGAAAACTACCTAACTGGCTTCTAAAGGGGGAAAACTACCTCCCTGGTTTCAAAAAGGGGGCAACTACCGGGGTTTCAAAAGGGGGCCACTACCTGACAACAAAAGGGGGCCATTTCCCTGACTACAAAAGGGGGCAACTACCTGATAAAAAGGGGGAAACTCCCTGGCTACTAAAGGGGGCCCAATTTCCGGGCTACAAAAGGGGGGGGAAAACAAATGACTTTTTAAAAAGGGGGCATTTTACCTGATACTAAAGGGGGCAACTACCTGACTATTTAAAGGGTGCAACTACCTGGCTAAAAAAAAGGGGAAACTCCCTTTGGCTATTTAAAGGGGGGCCAACTACCGGGACTACAAAAAGGGGGCAATACCGGGCAAAAAAAGGGGGGCAAAACCGGGCTAAAAAAGGGGGGGGCATTCCCGGGGAAAAACAAAGAGGGGCTTTTCCTGGCTACAAGGGGGATCTCCCCTGCCTGAAAGGGGGCACTACCGGGTTTAGGGGGGGGGTTACTACCTGGCTAATGGGCATCTACCTGGCTTTCTTCCAAAGCCCATTATCAGTGAGGCAGAGTGGGTGTGGTTTTTTTGAAGGGGTTGGGCCCACAAAAAAAAGATGGACGTGCCCAAATGAAAATTTTTTTGCCGCGGCGCACTAGCGCTCCCCCCTCTTTGACCCTCCTTTTTTTCCATTTTCAAAATTTTGGAAATTTTTGGCCTATACAGCCCCATATGCCTGCCAAAACCCCCCCTTATGCCTCCTATCCCCCCCATATCCCTCCCTATACCCCCCTTAAATATCCTCCCCTATACCCCCCATTTGCCTGCATTTTCCCCCATATGCCTGCCTTTTCCCCCATATCCCTTTCCAAATACACCCCCAAATTTGCCTCCTATACCCCCCCTTTAACCCTTTTTGCCTAAAAACCCCCCCCATATCCCCTGCCTATACCCCCCCCCAAAAATTTGCTTGCCTATACAGCCCCCATACCCGGGCCCTATCCCCCCCATATGCCGGGCCTTTATACCCCCATATGCCTGCCTATCCCCCCCCAAAATTGCCTGTCTATACAGCCCCCTTAGGGCCTCCTATACCCCCCCATATGCCTGCCTATCCCCCCCAAATTTTGCCTGCCTATCCCCCCCAATATGCCTGCCTTTTCCCCCCCAATATCCCTCCCTTTAAAACCCCCCATAACCCTCCTATACAGCCCCATATGCCTGCCTATACCCCCCTTTTAAGGGCCGCCTTTTCCCCCCCCATATGTTTCCTATACCCCCCCCATGGGGGGCCCCCAAAAAACCCCATATCCCTCCCTTTTAACCCCCAAAATGCCTCCCCTTTCCCCCCTCATAGGGCCTCCTATTTTCCCCTCATATGCCTGCCAAACCCCCCTTCTTTTGGGCCTGTTTATCCCCCCCCAATATCCCTGCCTATCCCCCAAATAGGGCCTCCCTATACCCCCCATTGCCTGCCTTTTCCCCCAATATGCCACCATCATCTCATCAAAAACAGGGATTTGGTCGCCTGATTTTTCTGCATCCAGAAGCTGCGGGCTAAAAGGGAAAGGGGGCCTGCAAGGCTTCCCGGGGGGGGGGGGGGGGGGGGGGGGGGGGGCCCCCGGGATTTTTTCCCGGGATTGCCCGGTTTCCCTTTTTCCTCCTCTGAGCAGACTAAATCATCCTCTTGATCTTTTAACAGGGCCTTCTACCCCAACCGAAATTTTTAATCAAAGAGGCCCTTCAGACAATGGTTTTACCCCACGGGGTGGGAAACCAAAGTTGCCCTTTTTGGGGCTGCTTCTTTTTGGACGGTTTGCTGATGATGTGATGATGAATTTGGGCCGTGACTGGGGGGCGGGGAAAGGTAAGACTTGGATGCATTTTCCCAATTAACCACGGAAGGACAGATTGGCGCCTTTTCTTTTTACGAGATTCCCCGGGCCCTGATCCACCCGGATGCCCAAGGCCTGACGGTCCTAAAAACTGACGATCGTGGCATGCATTTTTGTAGCCACACGGAAAGGGAAACCCACCTTCTTCTTTACCTCTACCTCCATGTGTACTCCCCTCTTTGCTCGCTTTACCCCCTTTGCATTTCGCTCCATTTCAGAAATAAAAAATTTTTGAAAAGGGTTTTATGGAATATTTTTGGGAAAAGGGTTCTTATTAAAAGACGGCAAATCAAAGCTTTTCTAAAATCCCTTAATCAAAACAAAATTGCGGGTTTCCCAATTTAACTGCAAGGGGTCTCTATCAACAAATTTTGGACTGGGGAAAAGTGCAAAAAAAAAAAATTTTCGTGAAACTTTCGGGAAAAGAACCCAAAAAAAGTAAATGCGCCAAAAGGGCAAAAAAAAACGTATTGTTTTGTTTTTGTATAATACATGGTATTTTTTTTTATCTTTCAATTTTACCCGTGGGGACTATAAAAATTGGGTGTTTTTTAGATTTTCGTGCAAGCTGCTCAATGAACAAAACTGTAGTGCGCCAAAATTTAAAAAACGTATCTGTTTTTGTTTTATATAAAACACGGGTATTTTTTTGCCCTTTTTAATTCCCCCTGTGGTGACTATAAAATTGTGTTTTTTTGAATTTTTTTTGCAAGCTCCTTTAATGAACAAAGCTGTTTGGCGCCAAAGTCCAAAAAAAAAAGTTTTCTGTTTTTGTTTCCTATAATACCCCGGTATTTTTTTCACCTTCAATTACCCTGTGGGGACTATTTAAAAATTTCTGTTTTCAGATTTTCATGCAGCTGCGTCAATGAACAAAACTGTAATGGGCCAAAGCAAAAAAAACGTTTTTGGTTTTTGTTTTTTCCCTATAATACACTGTAAATTTTTTTTCACCTTTCAATTCACCTGTGGTGACTATAAAAATTTTGTTTTTAAAATTTACGTGCAAAACTGCGTCAATGAACAAAACCCTTTGTTCCAAATCAAAAGAACATATCTGAAAAGTATTCGGAAAAATAAAATTTATTTTTTGGGACCTTTCAGTTCACCCCGGGTGACTTTTTAAAAATTTCTGTTTTTTAGATTTACGTGCCAAAACTTTCTTTAATGAACAAAGCTGTATTTCCCCAAAGTTAAAAAAAAAAGTATCTGTTATATTTTCGAAAAATACACGGGGATTTTTTGGGGGCCCTTTTAATTCACCTTTTTGGGGGCTATAAAAATTTCTGTTTTCGATTTACGTTTTCAAAACTGCGTCAATGAACAAAAACTGTAGTGGCCAAAGTAAAAAAAACACGTTTTCTGAAATGGTTTTTCGGATAATAAAATGGGTTTTTTTTCACCTTTTAATTCACCTGTGGGGACCCATAAAAAATTTCTGTTTTAAGATTTACGTGCAAACTGCGTCAAAAGAACAAAAACTGTAGTGCGCCCAAAATCAAAAAAAACGTATCTGTTTTTTTTCGTTAATACACGGTTTAAATTTTTTTTTTACCTTTCAAAATTTACCTGTGGGGACAAAAAATTTCTGTTTTCAGATTTACGTGCAAGCGCCTCAATGAACAAAAACTGTAGTGCGCCCAAAAACAAAAAAACACGTATTGAAAAATTTTTGGATAATTTAAAAAGTATTTTTTGGGACCTTTTAGTTCACCCGTGGTGACTATAAAAATTTCTGTTTTCAGATTTACGTGCAAGCCCGGTCAATGAAAAAAAACTGTAGGCCCCCCAAAAATCAAAAACACGTATCTGTTTTTTTTTTTTCTTTTTAATACACGGTATTTTTTTTTACCCCTTTTAATTCACCGTGGTGAATAAAAATTGCTGTTTTCGATTTTTCTTTCAAACCCCCGTCAATTTAACAAAGCTTGTAGTGCGCCAAAAATCAAAAAACACTATTTTTTAAAAGTTTCCGGTAAAAAAAAGGGATTTTTTTTCACCTTTCTTCACCTGTGGTGACTATAAAAATTTCTGTTTTTAGATTTACTGAAGCTGCGTCAAAGAACAAAGCGTTTTTGCGCCCAAAATAAAAAAAAAACCCTATTGTTAGTTTTTTGTATAAAAACCCCGGGATTTTTTTTCACCCTTTTTAATTCACCCGTGGGGGGACTATTTAAAAAATTTCTGGTTTTTAAAATTTTCGTGCAACTGCGTCAATGAACAAAACTGTTTTGTGGCCAAAGTCAAAAAACATATCCCGAAAAGTATTGGGGTAAAAAAATTTATTTTTTTGCCCCCTTTCATTTAACCCGTTTTGACATAAAAATTTTTTTCAGAAATTTAAAGGGGGCAACGCGTCAAAGAAACAAAAGGGTGTAGTGCCCAAAGTTAAAAAACCCCGTTCTGAAATTTTTTTCGTAAATTTTTCAAACGGGTTTTTTTTTTGCACCCTTTTAAATTTCCCCGTGGTGACTAAAAATTGCTGTTTTAAGATTTTTGTGGGAAGCCCGCCCTCCCAAAGAACAAAAACTGTAGGCCCAAAGTCAAAAAAAAACCCTTAAACTGAAAAGTTTTTGATAATAAAATGAAAATTTTTTTCACCTTTTAATTTCACCTGTGTGACTTAAAATTCTGTTTTTTTAAAATTTTTCGTGCAAGGGCTTTAATGAACAAAGCTTGGGAGTGGCCCAAAAATAAAAAAAACACGTATTGAAAAGTTTGGGTTTTTTAATAAGTATTTTTTTTACCTTTTTAATTCCCTGTGGTTACTATTTAAAATTTTTCTATTTTAAGATTTAAATTTCAAGCTGCGGGGGAAAGAACAAAGCCGGGGAGTGCCCCAAAAGTCAAAAAAACCCCGGGATTGAAAATTTTTCATAATAAAAGGGATTTTTTGCACCTTTCAAAACACCTGTGGTGAATAAAAAATTGCTGTTTTTAAAATTTTCCTGCAAGCTTCGTCAATTTAAAAAAGCGTAGTTTCCCAAATCAAAAAACGTATTGTTTTTTTTCTATTAAAACACGGGATTTTTTTCACCTTTTTAATTCACCTTTTGGGGACTATTAAAAATTTCGGTTTTTAAATTTTCGTCAATTTCGTCAATGAACAAAGCTGTAGTGCGCCAAAATCAAAAAACAGTATTGAAATGTTTTTGGTTTAATTTAAAAAGTATTTTTTTCACCTTTCAATTACCTGTGGTGGGCTATAAATTGCTGTTTTTAGATTTACTTTCAAGCTGCGTCAATGAACAAAACTTTTTAGTGCGCCAAAGTAAAAAACATATCTGTTTTTGTTTTTTATTTAAAACACGGGATTTTTTGCACCTTTTAATTAAACCCGTGGTGACTATAAAATTGCTGTTTTAAGATTTTAAAGTTTCAAGCTGCCTTTAATAACAAAGCTTTTATTTCCCAAAGTCAAAAAACACGTATTTGAAATGATTCGGATAATAAATGTATTTTTTCACCTTTCAATTCCCCCTGTGGGACTATAAAAAATTTCTGTTTTTGATTTACGTGCAAGCGCTCAATGAAAAAAAGCGTAAATGGCCCAAAAAAAAAAACAAAGTATCTGAAAATTTTTGGATAATAAAAGGGATTTTTTGCCCTTTTAATTCACCTGTGGGGACTATTTAAAATTTTTGTTTTAAGATTTACGTGGGAAAACTGCGTCAAAGAAAAAAAGGGTGTAGGCGCCAAAGTAAAAAAAAACGGTTTTCTGTTATTTTTTTTATAAAAACACGTATTTTTTTCACCTTTCAATTCACCCGGGGTGGGCTAAAAAAAATCTTTTTTAAGATTTTTCTTTTCAAGGTGGATTTAAAGAAAAAAGTGGAATGGGAAAAAAAAAAAAACACCATCGAAAAAAAATTTTTTGAAATAAAAATTTTTTTTTTCCTTTCCCGGGCCTGGGTACTAAAAAATTTTGTTTTAAATTTAAGTTCAAGGGTGCCCTTCCCGGAAAAAAATTTTTTTCCCCAAAGCAAAAAACAATAATTTTTTATTTTTTTCAATTTACACTAATTTTTTTGAAATTTAATTTCCCGTGTTCTTTAAAAGCTTTTTTTGTTTCGCCCTCGGGGGGGCCCCCCCCCCCCCGTCCCCCGGATTTTAGCATTTAAGATTTTTTAAAACCCTTTCAACCAACTTTTCATAAAATTCTTTTTAAATTTCTAATCTTAAAAAAATTTTAAAGGGCCCCAAAAAAAAAAAGGGTTTTTTAAAAGACGAAAAAAATTTTAATTTTTCACCCTTTTTCCCCCGGGGGACATCAAAGGGGTTTTAGAACGTGAAGCCCGGGATTTTAAAAAAAAGCTGTATCCCAAAAAAAAAACAATTTTGTTATTTTTCGAATAAATAACAACGGGATTTTTGCACCCATTCACCCTTTTCTTCAAATTTTGTTTTGATTTGCGGGTGCCCAAAAAAACAGGAACCCCAAAATTAAAAAAGGTTTTAAATTAAAAGGAAAAAAAATATTTTTTTTCCCTTTAAAAATTGGGGGATTAAAAAAATTCGTTTTTAAAAAAAACGTGCCGGATTTAAAAAACTTTTGTCCGAAAAAAATCGGTTTTTTAAAAAACTAATTTTTTCCCCTTTTTTTGGGGTTAAAATTTTTGCTTTTTCTTAAAAAGCTTAACCCCCAAAAGGGGGGGAAAAAAAGTAAAAACCTTTCTTTAAAATTTTTGGAAAAAAAAATTTAATTTTTTTCCCGGGGGAAAAAAGCCGGGTTTTTTTTTTTCACCCCCGGGGAAAAAAAAACCGTTTAAATTTAAACCCTGGAAAGAAACCCAAAAAAATTGGAAAGCAAGAAAACTACTTTTAGGGTTTTTAAATTGGTATTTTTTGCACCAACAGGGGGAAAAAAATTTTTTTAAATTAACCTTTCTTTGGATTTAAAAAGGTAAAGGGGGGGAAAATTTTGGTTTTAAAATTTCTGTAAAAAAAGGGTTTTGGATAAAACCCCAAACCCGCAGAAACAACGCTTAATTAACCCCTGGATGTAAATTGCGCAAAAGAATTGAGCAGCCAAAAATGAAGTGGTATTTGTATTGTAAAAATGCTGTTTCTTTAAATGAATACAACAGGAACTGGCTTAGATCCCCCTTGGATATTCAATGTGCTGTGAGCAGATAGCATTAAAATGTATATGCAGCTGCATTGGACGCACACTGGACTTCAGATCCAATAGCCAAAAGAAACAGAAATAGAATATTAAGAGAAGCAGTCTCTGAGACAAGCTGAGACACCCCCCAAAAATCGCTGTATAAAAATCAGTTCTTCAGTAACAGCTATCACAAGCAGCTGCGGCAGCACCTTACCTACTCAGTGCAGTGAGAGCAGTATGAGCTCCCAGCGTCGCGCCCGGACTTATATAGTGCGGTGACGTCACAGAATCCCGCCGGTCTCTGATTGGCTTCATCTCTGCACATGTCATGCAGGCTATGCCCTTCTTCCTCCCAGAGTGCTTTATCCCATGTAACGCCATGTGCTCGCAGCCATTTTATCAATTAAAAGCACACTTTTCGTTCAGAACCGAAGTTTTCCTGAAATTCGAATTCCACTTCGTTAGAATCAATTCGCCCATCTCTACATGTGACCATTGAACAGTGGACATGCACAAACTGGGGGACACCATTGGGATCATCAGCACTGGAGTGGCGGTGAGTACAAAAGTACATTTATGTTGGAAAACCTCTTTACCCAAGTTTTCATAAAATATTGGCAGCCAGCATTTATCTCAATATCCTGGAATTAGGTGCTGGATTATGTTTATTACAGCAGCATTGTTTGTTCTTCTTGTTCCTTTTCCTTTTCTTTTGTCACACCAATCTTTACATTTTTCTCAATAGCAGGAAGGGGCATGTCACTTATCTGGAAGTCTGCCATTATTATACTAGCTGTGGATTCCCTTTCCCTGAAGCTAGACCAATCATCTGCTATCCAGGAACTGAATCACCAACACTCTGTTGTTACATGGCTGATAGCTGAGTACGTTGGCATGAGGGAGTGATGATAGTCCCACCCTCACTCCCTGCAGTCCATCTTGGTGTCCCTATTACTAGAGATGGACTGTGCATGATAACAAGCACTGGCTGTTAAATTACCTGGAAGGGAGACACCAAGGGCTTCATGTATGAAACCTGTCTAGGTGTAAGACTTTCTTTGTTGCCCATAGCAACCAATCAGAGCTCCCCTTTAATTTATTAAGAGAAGTATATTAAATGAAATGGGAGTGCTGTTTGGTTGCTATGGGCAACAAAGAAAGTCTTACACCAAGATAATTTTAATACATGTCCCCCTAGTGTCAATTACATCATGAACATTTTTCTATGGCAAAGCTGCAAATTTTTCCATGGCAAGACTGCAAAATGTAAATAAGTTGCACTTTGGATATTGCTCAGACATAGGGCTACATGTATGAAAACTGTCTAGGTCTAAAACTCTCTTTGTTGCCCATAGTAATCAATCAGAACTCCCTTTACTTTTTTCAGAGCATTATATGAACTGAAAGGGGAGCTCTAAATAGTTGCTATTGGCAACAAAGAAAGTCTTACACCTAAACCGTTTTCATACTATTGAATGAGCAGAAGTTGTAAGAAAAGTTAATGACCATTTCAGATTCAATGAGCAATAGGCCAGGACATTTTTTTTTCAAATTATAGTATTGTTTATAGTAAGACTAAAATTACAGAAATGCTAAAAAAAAAAAGCCTCACTACGTAAAATGGATGCACTCCTATTTAGTTTAATTAAATGGTGAAACAAATGACAATAAACAAGTAAAAATGAGCAAATTTAGTTACTTTCTAGAAAAAATGTTTCTCTTACAAATGGGTTTATTAATTGTGCATAATAACAGGAAGTGCATTTCATAAAGTAATGCAAATTCTATTTTCCTACATTTCTTTATTTCTTTTTTTTTTAATATAAATGAGGACACCAGGATAAATGCTGTAATTGTGACAGTAACTCACTAGGCCAAACCTGACATGTTTCTAATTACCTGCTAAAATTGTCGCTGTCTCCTAAAGTGCAAATTATCACCCGAAATGACAAGAATAATGAATGAGTAACTCTGATGTAATGCAACAATTAGACCTTAAAGACACTGTCTAATATGGTAATTCTGAACACCCACTCTCTGTTATTAAATGGCTGATAATTATTTAATTATCTATATGCCAGAATGATTTACTTCATTTATTCAATAGTAGAAGTGGGCCAAGAACAGAAAACTTAAGGTCTCAATGTACTGTCCCAGAGATAGCTAATGTTTATTTGTTGTGCTTTTGCCTCCCATTTTCATAGCCAATTAAACAGGGAAACAAAGGGCTTTGAATAAACAAATTTATTGTTAGCAGGGTTGTCAAAGAAGCATACAAGTGAACAATAATGTGCATAGTAAATTAAGTTTACAAATGTTATCTATGATTCATATAATGGATTAAAAAGGAACTCCAAAACCCAATTTTTGGGGACTAAAAGGGAAAAATCAATAAAAGGGCCTTTTCACATAACAAAACCTCTCAATGGCTCAATATGTATTTGTATACCACTTTCTAAATAATTCAAATACAATGGTATGTGAATAATTATAATAGGGGGACTTGCCAGTTCTACCTTTTTTTCATAGTGTATGAGCCGACAGAATAAAATGGGAAGTTTTCCCCCAGCACATTAAAAAGGGTCCCCGACTACACCAAAAGTTTGTCCCCCAATCCTTTCCACTTTTTAAACGAAAATAGATTTGTAATTGATAGTTTTTTGGCCCCCAAACCTTTTGGCGGCATTTTTTTGGCGCATTGTATGACACGCCCAGCAACTTTTGGGACAAATTTAAAAATTTCATGTCTTTCCCCAGGGTTGGGGCCAAGTTTAAAGGGATAGGGCTATTTATAAAGGGTAAAAGTACAGGGCCATGACAGGCTTTTTACTCAAAGCATGCCAGAAAACCCGGGGCAGCCCCGTTCCAAAACATTTTCCCCCTTTGGGGTTTTTAAAAAAAAATTTTTTTACTTTTTAAAATGTTTTGTAATTATATCACCCACTACATCAACCCGTTGGGCTCTCTTTGGGGTTATTTAAAGGAAAAATGGAATTAAATTAAAAGTTCTGTTTTCTGTCCATGGTCTCCTTAAAAAGGGGTTTTCCCCCCCTCTCCTTTTTTTAAAGGGTTTGTAAAAAAGCTAGGGCTGAAATAAAAAAAAAAAAAAATACTCATCTCTGAACTGCCATTTTTTTCTACAACTTCTAAAAGGTGACCCTGGCCCCGTTTTATGTTACCGCTGCAGTCAATCACAGGAGAGGACTGGAAAATGCGTTACTGAAATGAACAGAAGTTCACAAAAGGGAAAAATTTTTTTTTATTCCATTCCCGCTACAAAAGTTTGGGCCCTTAAAAAAAGGGGAGGGAGATACCCCTTTAGTAGGAAAAAGATAAAAGATTTTAAAAGGGCCCCTTTGGCCCATATACACGCCTATTTAAAAAAATAAATAAATAAAAGTAATAAATACAAATGAGAATTAAAATGTTAATTTGAAAACCCCTCTCTTCCTGAGGAGGTTTTGACAAAAAGGCTTTTCTAATAATAATAATAATAAAAATAACTTTATTTATATAGCCCAACAAAATTTTGCAGCACTTTACAATTTTGGGTGTA
The DNA here is from genome assembly GCA_025379985.1 of Phyllomedusa bahiana. Taxonomy (NCBI): domain Eukaryota; kingdom Metazoa; phylum Chordata; class Amphibia; order Anura; family Hylidae; genus Phyllomedusa; species Phyllomedusa bahiana. The sequence goes on from JAODAL010014213.1 coordinate 76,677, forward strand.
AAGTAAAAAACAAAAAACAAACATTATACAAAAAGGCAAATTACAGATCAACACAAGGTGGAGGGCCCTGCTTCCCAAACTATTAGGAATTTTGGGTAGAAGTGCTCCATTAAAATATCGGGTTTCCAACCATTTGCATAAAAAAAAGGGGGGTTTAACCCCAAAAAAAAGGGGGGGTAACCCACCCCCCAACCATACCTCTAATACAATAAGGCCCCGTTATTTCCCAAATTTCAAGAGTTACAGACGTGTGGGGTGAGAGAAAGCAGGGGGTTACCATTTTTGGATCTTTTAGGAAAAAGATGGCGGAATTACAAAAGTTCATTTTTGTTTTATAGGTTTTGTTTAAAAAAGAAAAGAGGGCATGATGCCAGAAATAGCGGACAGACAGTCCCCTGGGTTTTTGGGAGCGGGCGGGGGTATTTCCAAAGGGAAAAGGGGTATAACTGATTTTTCATCAACGTAAATGGTACTGGAAGCCAAATTAGCTGATGGTTTGTTCAATGGGGGCTGTGTAGAGTGAAAAGAGGAGAGGACCTAGAACCAATCATTGAGGAACCCCAACAGCAAGAGGAAGAGGAAAGGAGGAAGAACCGGAAAATGAGAGAGGAGCAGTCAGAGAGGTAGGATGAAAACCAAGTGCCAATGGCACTGAGCATGCTGAGGAGAAGATGGTGATCAACTGTGTCAAATACTGCAAAGAGATCCAGAGCAAGCAACAACGAGTAGCTACCCTGAGATTAAGCAGTGAGGAGATTGTTGCTATTACTTTCTCTCATTTTCACATTGAGGACATTGAAATGATGTACAAATGAAAGCACTGTCCATTGTAACACTAAATTTGCTTAAGAATTTTCTGTTTTGAAACCTGTTTTATTTTGATGATAGTCTCACTCAATAGTATTGCAAAATAAAGGTCACTGTAAGTAACTGAAGGCATACTAATACACTCAGCCAATATTGAAATGGGAACCTTTTATTTTCTCATATTTTGATTGGTCAAGGATGTACAAGTATCAGAAAGGTATAGAATTCATATTTTTCCACCCAACACATCCTGAGGACACTGGGGAGCTTGATTGTACCAATGAGAACAGCCAATGGTCTAAATCATCAAAATTTAAAGACTGTCAGCTAACTAATCAGATTTTTTGCCCAAAAAAGGACATGAAGTAAACATTACTTGTAGCCATAAAGAGGGATTCACACTGCATTATGCACTTTGCAGATGGTATCCATTGGAGAACAGCAAGAAAAAGTTACTGTGATGAATACTGCATTGTACCCACTATGAGCCCATAAAAATCATAATAACAAACATAGTCCTATTTATACTACACTTTTTCTATATACCAACAGTATGTGCTACATGTGCGGGATGCAATAGTATGATCGATCATGCAATTGTGTCCCACTTAAATAGCATGTATATGAGGTAAATAGAGCAAATAGTTTAAATAGGTTTCTATGTGGTTGTGGCGACTTTGTTGCAGCATCTGTTGGTGCTCCTTTTTTTCATTGTACTCCGACAGATACCCTGCCCTATTCCTATTAGTATAGGTATGCACTACTTAGTTGTGCTTTAGGGGTATTTAAATATACCTTCACATCCTAATAATTTATTCTGCTATGTGTGTCCATTCTGAATAATTAAAGGGGTAAATAATAGCCCAGAAATGTAATATACTAATGGTCTACACATATATTTTAATTGTTCAATTAGTATGAGAAGATATTTTTATATTTACTTTTAAAAACAACTATATTATTTTCTCATTTTTTATATAAATATTGCAGAATAATTCAATTTTGCCCCATGAGAAAAAAAAGCATTTTTCCATGGCTGATAAAATGGGATATCTATGGACATAAAATAATATATTTCATTCCCCTCACCTGTGTATTTATCTTCTATTACAGAAAGTGTTTTTATTTGCAGGTGATAACTCATAGCTGTTGTCATACACATTTGATTCTTATTTTACTACCATTGTTTCCTTTAGCTTTGTAGAATTTGAAAACATATAGATTGCTATTAATGAATAAATTAACACACTTTACAAATATAATATACTTAGAAATATAAAAGCAAAATAAATTAAATGGCGGAGAATATTTTTGATAGCCTTAAATTTCCAGTGATTTATTCCTGCTGTACCTAATGCCCTTTTTGTACACTTTAGTGAGACCTAATTCAGTTTAAGCTGGTTCACTGATTTCATTCTTTGTGGACAACCTTACTTTTATCTCTTAACTTGGTTTGCTTGTCAATGGAGTGTGTCTGCTCTCACGTCTGTCAGAGAGGAACATTCATCAAGAGCCATACAAATCTTTACTCTCAATCATTGGAGCATGGGGCTTTGTAGATTTGATCTACCATTGCTTGCTATGTAAAGACTTTAAACATCATGGGGTTAAAATTTTAAAGGGCCCTTTATAAAAAAATTATAAATTTGATTATGCTGTTTGCTTAAAAATTCTTTAAAAATTTTTTAAATACCCAAACAGAAAATTGCAGCTGCCCTTTATGGAAAAAAAAGAAAAAAAAAATTTTTTCCCTAAATTTTTTTAAAAAAAATAAAAGGATTTTTTTGGGTTTTGGGTTTAAAACCAGCTTTTAATGAACATACAAAAGTAAACGTTTTTCCCAATCTTTTATAGCATTCTTTAAAAATTTTTTTAAAAAAAAACCAAAAACTGTAATAATAATAATAAAAATTTAAAAAAAAATAAAAATTTAATAATAAAAAAAAATTTAATTTAAATTACCCAGTTTTCCCAAACCCCATTGACTTTAAACATATGGGCAATCAGCATTTAACTCAGCAAGGATATTTTAAAAGATCATTGCTAAGTTTGCAGCTGCTGGGGGGATCAGGGCACTGCGGGGGAAAAAGCTTGTCTGTCGGGCGGGGCAGTTTCTTTAGAAAAAAGGGGCAGGTTTGGTTTTTATTACCATTACTGCCTTCTTAATCTCTGTACACATGGCACTCAGAGCGCTGTATATACAGTTCAGCCAGAAACCTTTGGGTTTTCTGCTTTTAATCCTGGTGATCCCAGGGTTCACTGGGGCCGGGAAACCCGCGGGATACTGAAAAAGGCCTTAAAAACCAAATTCAGCTCGGGAAAGAAAGGTTAACCTGAATGCTGTTTTTTCCTTTTTTTAATGAAGCCAAATTTAAAAGACCCCCAGTTTTGGCGGGAGGTAGGGGCCCCAAGTAGCTAGGTAATGGTGGGCCCAGGTGGGAGGTGATGGTGAGCCCCAGGTAGGGGTTTGGAGGTGGGCCGGGGAAGCAGGTGTTTGGGTTGGGCCCTAGGTAGGAAAGGTGTTATGGTCCTCAGGTTGGAAATATGTAGGGCCCCATTATTCATAGAAAAGAAAAATAAATAAAAAGTTTATCCCCTTTTTCCACTCAGGGGAGGGTCCCGAGCACCCGGGCCAGCTAAAAGTGAATTTGGGAAAATGGGGGTGTGAAAAAGTCCATAAACCCCACCCCCACTATGTCAGCATAGCAGCTGATCCCGTAAAGTTTTTCCCTCTGCTAAGCCCTGCCAGCCGGAATCGGGGAAAATTTCCCCCTCGATTGAGGGGCCCGGGCCTTTTAAAAATTTGGGACAGAGGCCCCAAAGCGTTTCTGAGTTAGGTTTCCCGGCGGGGGGGCCCCTGGGGGCCAGTAATTCTGGAGTTTTGGGGCTCACAGGGGGGTTTCCCCCGGACTCCCCAGTGGGCCAATCCGAGCGAGTTTTGATTTTTTTAGGCATGTAGAGAGAACCGGGCTTTGTTTCCTTTGTCATGTTCTCCAGTGCACATCCACCTTATATACAGTTGGGAAAAATGGAAATTTTTAATCCCATGGCGATTTGTGCAATTTTTTCCCCATCAAACAAAAAAGGGGAAGAGGTCTGTAATTTTGTTTGTAATACACTTAAACCGTAAAAATTTTCTCCCCCCAAACTAAAAATTTACAGAAAAAACCAACCAAATAAAAAACCCAAACCCCAAGTAAAATTAAACCCCAAAAACCTTAGTTTTCTTTAAGCCGCCCCCACCCCCCAAACAAACCTGATTAAAAATTTTACCTTTTGAACCCCAAAAAACCTTTTAAAAAAGGGAACCGTTCGCCCCCAAAAATTTAAAACCCAACCTTTCCAAAGGGCCCAAAGGGTCAAAGACTGGCAAAGGACCCAGGACAAAAAATTTATAGACCTCACAAGGTTGGGTTGTCTACGGGGACAATACCCAACACTTAGAAAAGAAAGCAATATGTTTTTAAAAAAAGGGGAAGAAACCCAAAGGGGGCCCATGAAAGTAAACTGTCTAGGCTACAACTCACTATTTTTTGCCCATAGAAACCCAAATCAGTTTTTCCTTTTTTCTTTTTTTTTCCAAAGCACAAAATAAATGAAAAGGGGGGGTGCTTGTTTGGGTTTTCCCCTAGGGGCAAAAAAAAGGAGTTTTTAGACCTAGACATTTTTCTACATGTGGCCCAAGATTTTCCTTTTAATTTTTTTGGGGTTCTGGGTCTCCATGAAATTTTCGCCTAAATGGGGGAAAGGATGATACTGAGAAAAGTCGGGAAATCCCCCCAAAAACTAAATTTAGGCCCGGGTAAAAGACCGGAAAAAGAGTGGAACCCACAGTCTAAAAGTTTAACAAAACTACGCGGGTCATGGTTTTAAAATTCCCCTGCGGGCCCAAGGGGCCCAAAATTGCCACCCCACCCATTTTCCGGGCCCCCCTTTTTAAAGTCAAAAAATTTACTATCTAATGACCCAAAGGAGGCATAAGAAGGCATCGGGGCCCAGATGAACCAAAATGAACATTTGGTATCAACTCCCACCTCCCAAATTTGGGGAAGGAGAAAATGAGTACAACCCCAAAACCTGTCCCAACTATTTACCAAAATTAAAGGGGAGGGTGGATGGGAAAGTACGTGAGATTTTGGGGTAAAAAAACCTTCTTCCTTAGTAAAAATTTTTGGGAAATGGGTCGGGGCTGGGTCCCCACATGAAAAAGCCCTTTAAACACACAGCCCCGCCCAACAAAAAGGAGTGGCTCCAAAAGGGAAAAATTTCAAGGTCCGGGGAGGGGCCAAGTCAGTCTCCAACCCTGAACAAATTAAAAAATTTTGGAGGGGAAAAAACTTAATGTGGGCCCAAAAGAAAACCCCCCCGAAAGTAAAAGCTGGAAAAGATCTGTGAAACGAATGCAGGTAGGGGATCCGCTGGCCAAACCAAAAAAAGCGAGGGTGTAACCCTTTCCCCGGGGGGGAAATTAAGTAAAAAACCCCGGGGGTTTTCCCCCAAACCCCCGCCGAAAAGGGGGGGGAAGGGACGTTTGCGGGGGGGAAACTCCCCAGGTCGCCCCACTGACGTAAACCTTGCTTGCGTGGAAAGCCAAGGCAGTGGTGGAAAAAATTTCTTAAACGGGGGCGAAGTGGGGGAAACGGAAAAGGGGTGGGCGAAAAAGGTTCGTTCAAACAGGGAAAAAGGTTCATGGCAAACAAAGGCGAAAAAGCTTTCTCTGGGGAAAGTAAAAGCACAAAAAACCCGGCAAAAGGGGGACCCGGAAGGGGGTAAAGGGAGTTAAATAGGGCCCCCTTCCACCCTTTTTAACCCAAAAATTTGGGGTACCCCCCTTTAAAAACCTCAGAGCCGGCCGGGGGTGCAAGTTGGCCGCCCCAGGGAAAAACCGGCCCGGGCCCAGGAGAAACGGGGCCGCGGGGCCCAAAATTAAGGAGCAGGGGGGCCCGACCCGCGGGGCCCCCGGGAAAGGGGCCCCCGGGACCCCCTTGGCCCTACGAAGTACGCCTGCACCCCGGGCGAGGGGCGCGGGCCCCTCGTAAACAGACCCCCCCCCCCCCAGGCCTCCTCCTTTTTATTGGTTCGGAGGTCCCCCTACAGACCGGGTCCGGGGTTTTTCCCCCTCATTTTTCCCCCATGATCTCTCCCCCCGGGGACCAAAATCCCCCCAATAAACCCAAAGAATTCCCCGTTTCCCCCAACCCCCCCACCCCCCCCGCCCCCCCCCCCACACCCAAAGATCTCTTTGACCGCAAATAGGGTTGGGGGCTCAGACTCGGGAAAGAGGGAGGGGAAAAACTTTTCGGAAAAACGGTTCAACACGACGGGTTTTCCAGGAGGGATACATGAAAAAAATTTTGGGGACCCGCGGGGTGGGTGGGAGTGGGAGCTTATACGTTCCTGGTTTAAAAAAGGGCCTCAGGATTTAAAAGGGGGGCCCCGGGAAAAGCGCGGCCCAAAGTTTGTAGCGGGGGATTTTCAACCAAACATATTTGGGGGGAAACAGCCAATTTTTTCCCCCCGGGGGGGGGGTAAAGATTGGGGGCGTCTCCTCTTTCGGGTCCCCGGGGGGGGGCCTTCTTTAGGGCCCGGGCCACCCATGCTGGGGGGCCCTGACGGTTGTTTCCCAAAAACCAGATAAGTCGTGGCCCAAAAGGGGCAAAAAAGGGGGGTGGAAACCTGGGAGGAGGGGGCAGAGGGAAAGGAGGGTGGGGATGCCGCCCATAAAACCAAAATAAAAAAGGGAGACGCCCCCGAACCCCAAAAATCCGGGAGTTGTATGAAAATTCGGCCCAGGGTAGGGGCCCGGGCCCAATCATCCTGGCGAGCAGAAACAAAATGACAAAAGTAACTCCCAGAATTGATTGACACTTTTCTACCTGACTTTTGGAAAATTGCGGAGGGTTTAGGATAAAAGAAAGTCAACTTCCCCTGCAATCGGGAGCAGAGTGCGCGCCGAATTTGGGAACCAAAACTGAAAACCCCACGATCATGCCGATGTTTTGGGGGGCAGCCCGTGCAAGCGAAAGATTTGACAAAAGAACAGGGGGGCGAGCCCCGTGGTGGGGAAAGGGTTTAACCCCCCCAGGGGGATAAAGTGTGCCCATTTTTCAAAAACCCCAAACCGAAATGCCCCGATCACGGTGTTCCCCCGGGGGAGGGGGAAGGCGGTGATGAAATCCTCCCCACATGGGCCCCATGGGTATTTGGGGCGTAGGCGGGGGGCCCCGCAGCAGCCCGGGGGCCCCGTGGGGGGGTACCCTTTTTTTCCCGGGCAAAATTTACACAGGCTTCCCCAAAGTTCTTAGTTTTTTAGCCGCCCTGGCCCCCCAGAAAAACCCGGGAGAAAACCAAAGGGGAACGATCTAGGGGCCCCCGGTTTGGTCCGCCAAAAAAGGCAGTGTCCCCAATTCAGGATTCCCCCCCTTGCCCCACGAGGGCCGAACTTTGGGGTTTTCCCCCGGAGGGAAACTGCCAAAGGGAAAGGCCCCGGTGCTGCGGGACCCGGGGCTTTTCCGAGGTAAAAAAGTTTGGGGGGCCGGGCGGCCCCTTTTTCCAGTGACTTCGATCCCGGCGAAGGGCATCTGCCCTAAAGGTTTTTTTTTCCGGCGGGGCGAAAAAGGGAAATCCGGAAAGTCAAACTAAAAAAAAAAAAGGACCCCCCTTTGTTTTCCCGGGGGATTGGGGCGCTGGGCCCCGACGGGGAAGATACGGGAAGATTTTTGTTTTTTCCGTATACCCCAAAAAAAGGGAGGGAAGGGGGCTCCCTCCAGAAGATGGGGCCACTCCCCAAAGGGCCCCTTTGATAGCTAGTAATTCTCGGCCCCAAAATAGCATAGCCCCTCTCCCGCGTAAAAGGTTTTGGAGAAAAGCCGCGGGGTGAGGGTTCCCCCTTTGGGCCCCCCTTTTTTTGAGAAAGGGGAAAAGCCCCCGGGCCCCCCCCAAAAAAAAGGGCGTCCACCTCCAGAGAAAAAGGCCCTTCTCAGGGTCAGGGCGTGACAAAAAAGGTGCGGAACCCCAAAGGGCCCCCACTTCAATCCGAGAAGGCTCTTTCGGCCGGCCGGGTTGGGGCCAACTTTTGGGGAAATTGGGTTTTTTCCCCGGGTGGGGGCCCCAAAAATTGGGCCCCAATAAGAAAAGTGAGGTATAAATTTTCCCCGATAATAATTCGCAAACCCCAAAAAAAACTTTGTATGGCTCAAAGCCCAAACAGGTCGTGGCCATTGCAGGATAGCCAGCCCAGCTTAGTGGGATCCATTTGGGGCCCCAAGGGTTTCGGAACGTTTTTAAAAACCGGGGGAAGGCAGACGGTTTGGTGGAACACACACTTTTTCTAATTTGGAAATACAGGGGGGGTTTCCCTCCCCCAAAAGGGTTGCAGGCGGGCGCACCTGGGGAAGATGGGTCCGGGGGTTTCAGGGGAAAAAAAAAAACCGGATGTCGTCCAGGTAAAAGGGATGACACAGGTGTAAACCCGGCCCCCGAAAATTTTTTAAAACAAAACCCCCTTTAAAACCGGGGGGCATTGCACAGACTAAAAGGCTTTACCCAGAAAATCAAAAGGGCCCGCCGGGTTTTAAAAACGCCAGTTTTCCCCCACTATCCCCCTCACGGTTTCCCTGATGAGGTTGTAGGGCCCCCGCAGGCCCAAATTTGGAGAAAACCTTGGCTTCCTTTTGCGGTCAAAGATTTTCCGAATTTAAAGGGGGCAAGGGAAATACCAAATTTTTTAAACCGGGTAATCTGGTTCAGCCCCGGGTAGTCAAATGCAAGGACGGAGAAAACCCCATCCTTCTTCTGTACAAAAAAAAACCCGGCCCGGGGGGTTGTTTGGGGGGATTTCCCGAAAAAAACCCCCTTTTGAGGTTTCCCCCGGTTTTTGTCCGCCATGGCCGTTCTAAAGGTCTGGACAAGGGTTTAAATCTCCCCCCCGAGGGGGAACTGGTCCCGGGAAAAGGAGGTAAAGGGGAAACAGTCTTTAGGGGCGATAAAGGGGGAAGGATTGGCCGGGTTTTTCTCCGAAAAAAGACTCCGCAAAGTCCCGGTTTTTCCGGGCGGGGAAGCCCGGGCCAGGGCCCTGGATGCCCTGCTGATTAAAAAGGGCCCGGACGGCCCGTGGAAACTGAGAGACAGCGATTCGGGCAGTTGGGAGCCCCACGTAGAACCCCCCCGGGTTTTTTTCCAAAGTCGGGGGGCCCGGGGGCAGGGGAGCTGAAAACCAGGGAAGCCCCCAAGGGGAAATCGCTGAGGAGATCGAGGGGGACATAAAAGGGTTTATCTTCTCCTTGTGTAAAGCCCCTACGGGGGGGAGGGACAATGGCTTGGTTCGTCCCCCGAAGGCCTCAAAAGAAGCTCGCCACTCACGGAGGAAAAACAAAACCCGGGGGTTTTTTCCCGACGGGTCCCCCGGAAGGGGGATACGGGACAAACCCGGGGGGGCGTTAATAAAATTCCCGGCGGGGGAAACCCGAGTCCAGAAAGGCGGGTACCCGAAAAGCGAGGGCCCGGCACCGGAAAGAACCCCCAACCTCCTTTTAAGGCGTGGGGAAAAGGGGTGTTTCCCCACCCAGGGACCCTCTCCGACATTACCAATTTTCGGGCGTTTGGGCCCCGCTGAGGGCGAAGCGGGCAAAAAAAATTGCGGGAAAAAGGGTCCGGGCCCGGCCCCAGTAAATGGGACAAAATTTTTCTGCCCCAACGGCGGGGCAGGGTCCCTGTTTTGGCGAAGTGCCCGGTCCCCTGCATGGGTTTTTTCACTGGGAGGGAAACGGGGGGTCGGCAGCTGTGGTTCCCTTTGGAAACCCGGGGCCCGGCGGGGCAAAAACCGGGGCTTTTTTTTTTTTTTTGGGGGGGGATCCGTTCCTGGCGTAGCTCCCCCTTTTGCCCCTCGGGGAAGCGAACATCGATCCGGGGGGACTAGGTGGACCAGTTCCTTAAAGAGGAAGGGAAACTCTCTGGGGCCCCAAAAGGGGGAAAACCCTTAAATCTGCCGGACAGGCGCTTTTTTTTAAAAGTGGGGGCCCTTTGAGCGCGTCGTTCCAGGGAACCCCTGCCCCCAGGGTTTCCCAAAAACCCAAAAATGCGTAGTCGCCCACATTGGGGTCACCCTGGCGGGGAAGATTCAGAAAAGCGGTCTCTGCCGAGGAAGGGCCCTTTCCGGCTCTTCAAAGGGGCACTTCGGAACTCTTGAGGAAAACCCCGTAGGTTTCCCTCGTCCCAACCCCCCATCGCCCCGGTCCCAGGGGAGGGGTAGCCCAGCCCAGAGCCTTCCCCGGGCAGCAGACTGACCACAAAAGGGCCCCCTTTTGAACGTTTAGTGGGGGAATTTAAACCCGCCATCAACTCAACGTGCATGACACTGGGTAATTTTTAAAACCCCCCCGCACAGTTTGGAGTCCCCCCCAAACTTGCAGGGGAGTGGGAAAGCGGAGGCCGAAGGGCCCGGGTGGTTTGGGGGAGGTGGCCCAAAAGGAGGAGGGGTTTGGCGGTGTTGGGGAGCCAGGAGTGCTGCAGCCCTGGCGGAAAAATGGTTCAGGGTGCTGGGGTTGTTGCGCTAGTTGTGTGACTGCTGGGCCCCTATGCCGTGAGAACCGGGTCACCGGGCAGAGGAACCTTGGCGGGATCCCTGGCCCCGGGTCTTAAAGAAAAGAATTTCCGGATTTGGGTCCCCTGGAAACCCCCCGCAAACGATGGTTTTAAGCCGAACCGGGGGTGGAAATCTTTAAATAAAAAACCCCGGTTTTTAACCCGAGCCCCGGCCCCAAAGCGGGATGGACTTTGCCGGGGAGAGAACTACCCGGTCGCCCCCCGGCGTGACTTGCCCTTTCGGTGGCAGCCAAGGCAGTGGTGGTAAAAAAATCGTAAAACGTAGGGAAATCCGGGGGGCAGGCAAGAAAGGGAGGGCAGGCGGGAACGGTTCGTGGTCAAAAACACGGGGCGAAAAAAGGGTTTGGTTCCCGGGGGTCAGTCAAAAAGGCAGAAGAAACTTTTTTCTGAAGGCATTTCAGCCCCAAAATTCCAGCAAAAATGGGCCCGGAAGGAAGGGAGTTAAAAAAAGGGTCACCTGCCCGCCTTAACCCCAAAAATGGGTCGGAAATGGCCCCTTTAAAAAAACCTCGAGACCCCCCCCGGGGATGCGCACACCCGGGCCGGGAAAGGGGAAAAGGGGGGACCGGGGGCCCTTTGGGGAAAGGTTTAAAAAGGCAGGCGGGGGGCCCGACCCCGGGGGCCGGGAGGGGCCGCCGGGGAAAACCCCCCCGGGGGGGGCCCCCCGAGTGCGCCCGCAGCCCGGGCAGGGGCTTTTTCGGGACCACTCGTGACAAAACTGTATGGTGAAAATGGGTTTAAACCCCCGCTGCCCGTTTTGTTTCAAACTAGGGCAAGAAACTACAGGGGGCAAAGTTTTCGTACCAAAAAATTAAAAATTTTATTTTTCCCATTGTATCAAAAATTTATTTCATGCAATAAAAAATGGGTTTTATTATTTAAAAAAACATTCTATGTGATTTTTTTTGGATTTTTTTTTTTAAATTTTGTCTCTCACATTGTAGTGGACCTACAATAAAAATTAAAAACAACCCCTCTAAAATTTTTTTTAGGTGGGAAAACTTTCAAAATCACCGTGTTTTCAAATTTCTTATATTCCCCCCCGTTTGGTAGAAAAAATTCAAAGCCCTCTAATTATGAAACTTTTACACGATGCATTTTTTTTTTTTTGAAAAAAAATGTTGCCCAAACTTCTTAACCCCGTCCAGTGCTAACAATTAAAATGCTTATTTTCTTTTTATGGG